>JADKYC010000162.1:0-65493 GCA_019843955.1 Xylaria sp. 218_066 | reverse complement strand
CCCCCAACCCCCCCCCCCCCCCCCCCCCCGGTATTTCATTAGCTATCAACAACATCCAACAGATCCGTACAGACTCTTTCAAGGGTCTGATGAATTACTAATTACATTTTCATAGATATGGAACTAATTACACCATTGTCACTTTTCATTCGACTTTTCTAGAAGCAGTGACAATGTCATAATCCTTCTAAGCTCGTAGTGTACTTTCACAGAGCTGGCCACAGAAGAGATGTTGCGGAATATAGCATCAAGACCTGTAACAAGGATGGGGCTTGGAACTTGGTGTTCTATCCGCATATAATCGTCTATGGCCGCAAGGGAACCATGCTGAACTGGCTTCCTCCCTTCAGCTCCGGCGGCAACTAGGTGTAGCTTTCGTCTATCTATTATTATCACCAATTATCGTGCCTGTTTTCGTGGTCAGCCAATAAACGGGTAGGTGAATATGTAGACCACCGCGCTGCAGATGAATAACATGATCTAACCCCTGGCGTCGGATATACGCATCTCCACTACCTTGAGTTATTCCGTATGACAAGACCTCTTCCCTAGTCATACAGGGCATGGAAAATGGCTTTGCGCAGATCCTGAAACAACTTTGAAATACAGTTTTACTCACATTCAATACATGACTTGATACCGACATGGAAATTCACATTGGGTTTGTGTCTTGGTTTGGTTCGCAAACTCGTTCAGGCCTCGGGACTCCTCACTTTGCTTGGAATTAATACGCCGTAACAAGACTTTTTCTAACAAAGATTGTATGATTTGGCTCGATTTGTGTGGGCTATCAAGAGCATACATGGCCAGCCTAGTCCCCTCGATATATGCAGTGGCTTCCAGCTTTCCAGTAATCGATTCATTATAGTAGGTCCTAGTTTACAGAGAGCAGGGACTACTTTAATGTTGAACGTAACAAGGGCTTATGTCAAGGGCTTAGAGTTAGTGTATTCAGATTTCAATAATCTACTAGGACTCCAAAGGCGCCATACTGATCTGGCTTCCTCCCTTTAGCTCTGGCGCTTCACTTTCGCTCACCTGTTATTATTGCGTATCGTCAGTTCTCGTGATAACGGATAGCTGAATATGTGAGCCGCCGCCTCGTAGATTGATTACCGCCGAACTTGAACATTAGCGTCTAGTGAAACGAAGTCACAGACAATTATTTTGAGTACTGAAGTGGTGCGGGTGGCTTTTCGATCGAATCCACCAATAGAAAGGGCTCGGATTTTCGTATTTTTCATATATTTCGTAAGAGGGTTGCCTTAAAAAGAAACGGACCGATTTTTGGATTTTCTAGAGGCACTTACACACATACACGTACGGGATAGCCACACACTTCTTCGCCAATCTGGCTAATTTTCTATGTTTTTCGATGAATTTAATTTCCTATATACCTGAACAATTCAATCCCCTTTGTTTTAAGTGAATGCAGCCAGCCGTGGATGCGTATATACAGTATTCCTCCTATGCTGGGAGCTATTGGGCAAGCTAGCCACCCAGGGTCATTTCAATAGTTGATGTCATGACTCTTCAGGTAGACGACCTAGGCTATAGTTACATGATTTATCAATCTAGAATTGCCATGATCTTCTGCAAACCTTGCATATCTCCTTTCAACGTTCCGGCCTTATCTTTGTCTACCCAGCCCGTTGTATAGCTGCCTCCGAAATCGATGGTCCAGGCATTGTCTTCTTTGTCAATTAAGACATTCTGAGCTTTCGCATCCCCCCAAATCCCGCATTCATGAAGCCACTCTAAAGTTACTTTGATCTGTCTTACCCAGCGCCTTCTCAGCTCGGCTGTACTCTCCTCCGCTAAACCTCGGGAGAGAATCGACTTCTCATCAATCCAACTAAAAAGCATGCCAGCCAGGCCTTTTCCGCCTTGAACCACTATGCAGCCGACAGACATGTACATCTGGGGGTGGTGGCAAGCGTGCCTTGGCAATTTTCTCTAAATTCGCGAGCTCGTTCATCGCATGACCCGGACTGAATGACATTTCGAACCGCTTGTAGAAACAAACTGTCCCAGCACGATCGCTGTCATGATCAACCACTACTCGTGACGGGGGTTTGATGAGGACATCTTGAGGCCTATCGTAGCACAGTTCTACGTCGGATATCTGGTACACTTGAGTCCATTGCTGTAGGTCGCTCAAATATTGTTTGTCAGCTCGGACAAAAGAGTCCGTCCAACCGTGATCCTGATTGTCGATTTTTTTGGGCCTTAGTTCATCGTCTATAGCATCTAGGGTGCAGACGAAGTATGGAGCGAAGAAGTAGTCAGACAACGTGGGAGGGCAGTTTCCGGGTAGCTTCATAGTTGATGGCGCGAGTTTATGAATCAATGGTTCGAAAACCGCCTCAAACCATCCCTATGCATCGTCGACGAAAAAGTCATCTATGTATTCTTCGCCAGAGCGAAAAACGTTGATGCACTTGAAATACTGCTCGGTAACCTTGGGTGAGCGGAGAAACTGAGATGGGCACCGATGGCATTAAAACACTCGACCAATGTTGGTGCGAAAAATTAGATCGCAATCATTTTCGGTCTCGTGCGTTTGACAGAGCGCGAGATCATAATGCGATTCCCTTTCCATGACGTGTATTGCTGATCTTGTAAGGAAAATGGTGCCATTGGTTTAGATGGGCTGGGTCTGTGGTAGATTTTATGGACGTTCCCTTTGAAGACCATTTCGGCTCCGTGACATTGATTGGGCGATATCTTCCCCTGTATACGATGGTGGCTGTTGTCTCGTCTCGAGGTACTTACACTAAGGCCACTGTCTGTGTCTACGATGACTTATTGGAAAGCTTTGACTGACCTTAGGAAAGGCAGATCTCTAAAAGTGTCTGCAGCATATTCGCGCAATAAAATACCTCTCGCTCGTAAACAAAAGTGTTTCAGTGCTTCAGCACTTTGATTTACATATTAAAATGGAGCTTCGCCGGCAAAGCTCTGTTGCCGGGCATTTTAAATTCCCACAATTAAAACAGCAACAGAAATGTGCCGCCAAGAAAAGATTCACATCGCGACAACCCCATACACGCAACCAAAATCCCCCTGTTGCATTTGATACGCGCCGGGATTGGGGCGCATGGAAAGACCCCAGGTTCTCCGCATGCTTGTCCCGGGACCAAGAATTCGCCTAACTGAGTCTACAAATATTGTCACCTCCGAATTTCTTAGCTTGACGACAACTCATAGATGAGCAGCGTAATTTTCCCGCCCACTGTTGTCGATGATGGTCGTCAATCAGAGATGGGAGCCTGTGTCTTGAGTTCAAAGGATACAAGTATGCCGGCTCCCTATGCACACCAGTAGAACAACTCAACTCTCCTACTCCTAATCATGATACTATCCGTCAAGATATAGTCGAGCATTCGTTGATCAGCAGATCGGAGCTATACAATGCAGTCTTTGGTATTAATTATCGCCGCTCTTGCGAGCAGGGTCGCTGCCAACCCAATTGATACTCGCCAGGCATCAAATTATGTTGGATACCTCGTCTCAACATTCAGTGACGCGTCGCCTCAAGTTCAGTTCTATCTTTCCAACGGCAACAGTCCAACAAGCTTCAATTTTCTCAACAAGGGCAAGCCAGTGCTAGCATCCACTGTCGGAACGAAGGGCGTGAGAGACATCTTCCTCACCACCAATATAGCGCGGTCCGAATATTACCTACTCGCAACCGGTATGTGATCGCTCGTTAACCACAAGTTAGATTTCATGAACTGACGTGTCCTTTTAGATCTCGATATCAATGCTTCCGGTTTCTCATGGGACAAGGCGACAAGGCAAGGCAGCCGAGGCCTTGTAGTCTGGAAATCAACAGATCTAGTGAATTGGTCATCACCATCACTCCGAACGTAAGTCTCACAACCGCCTGAACTTCGCTTGCTGAACATCGATCGACGACGCAGCGTAGAAGCCGGCACAGCAGGCATGGCATGGGCTCCCTCAGCAGTCTGGGACGACGCGACGTCTCAATACTATGTCTTTTGGTCATCACGGCAATACTCATCATCGGACACAGCCCACACAGGCAGCGCATCACTAGACCGGATCCGATACGCCACGACGCGGGACTTTGCGACCTTCAGCGCACCACAAGACTACGTCGCTTTATCCGATACGCCTCTAATTGACCAAGAATTCCTACGCACGGGGACCAACTCCTTTACGCGGTTCCTGAAGAATGAGACCGTGAATCAGGTGTATCAGGAGAACACGGCCGGTGGTCTCTTCGGCACCTGGACACGTGTGCCGGGCTACCTACGACCTGAGAGTCCTCTCGAGGGACCTGCTGCGTTTGCGGATAACGCGACGCCTGGTCTGTATCATGTCTGGTTGGACAACTACACGCAATATGTCCCGTACCAAACGACGGATCTCCAGAACCCGAGCTGGTCGGCGTCGAGTACGTCGGGTTTTCCGGCAGGCTTGAAACATGGCTCCGTCACGCCTCTGACACAACTGGAGTATGATGTCGTTGCCGCGGCGTATCCGGTGTAAGATAGGCTAAGGGGTCAGATTATAATGAGGGCTGGAAAGTCAATTTTCACATGTGATCTGTTATGTTACCGCATATAGCTTGACCTTCTCATAAATTAAAATGCGCAAGGTCAATTGAATTTTGACATCCCCTACAGTTGCCTGGCCATCCTAGTATATCAATCACGATGTAAAGCCGCTCTTAACATGAAGTCTACTACTGTATCAATCTAATAGTGTATGTATTACGTTACGTGCATTTTCCGGCCCACCTCTTTTTAGAATCACTTTCATAGCAGTCTTAAGTAGTAGGCAGTGCAATTAGCACATCCAAAGAGGTGCCAAAACCGTTAGTACAGCCTACGGCGACGTATCAAATTAGCGGCATTATAACAATTCATTAGATAGATTACCTAAAGTACGAGCCTCAATCCTTGCAGCACCTAAGAAGCACCTAAGAAAACAATTTCCCATCAAGCAAGCAAGTACGTATTTGTGCCGGCTCGACGGCATGAATATTCACTTTCCTACTCGTCCGTGAATCAGTCCGCAAGCCTCTACACGTCCGAATACTTTGTAATGTATCTTGCCTTATTTTTCCGCGCCTACGCTTAGGCTAATCCATATGTCAGCTTGCAGTAGTTATGGGAATCAAACGACCCGAGGTTCCGTTTCGCTGCATTTTTAGCCCCGAAGAGTACATCCAGATAGTATTAGCACCGTAAGTCGCAATTAGGTCCTGGCCTTACATCGCTATCAGCAAGATCTCAAGGGAGTCGATGTGTACTAGAAATAGTGCATATCATAATCAGAGTCTGATACAACGTTGACACTGCGGCAGCACCCACAACGCGAAATCAGAATAAAAACCACCGAACCGAGCCTTGACCCACAGACGGGTAGCCAGCTGTAGCACCAACGACAGTGGGAAATAGAGAGCCATGAATGTAGGGGCGCGAGCCGAATCAAACATATGATTTTATAAGGAGATATAGACGTTACAAGCGTGCGAGTACTCTAAACTGCAGTTAATTCTAGTCTAGTTCAGTTCTAGCCAGACAACTTCAACCACATCCTCGCGTGAAGCCAAACCTCGACATGATAAGCCAGATCGTAGCCATATTCATCTAACCACTGACGCGGGTGCAGGCCCAGCTGTGTTCTGAATGCGTACCGCCTCAAAAGCATAGCAAGTCAGAACTCATCGCAAGAGACATTCCTATTCCAAAATAGGGGCCTTGTCGGGTCAATCCAATGATAAACACGGCCATGGGCACACTCAAGGCTTCGCAGTATCGTCATCTGTGCCCCATCTCTTCGTCTCGTCTCCGCCCTCCCAGTCCTTCTCCACATAGCCAAGGAGCTTCTTGACCTCGGCGACCTTGTCCGAGTCGCCGGTGTTCTTGCCAACGTTGTCGCTGATCTTGACAGCGGGATTGCCGGCAGCCGAGCTGAGCTTGATGACGATGTTGAGCGGGACGGATTTCTTGCCCGTAGTCAGTTGCGTGAAGTCATTCGTCAGGTATGTTCCGACACCGAAGCTCGACTGGAAGCCATGCTCATCAGAGACGCGCTTGTACTCGAGGCATTTCTCGATATCGAGAGAGTCGGAGAAGACGATAGTCTTTTGGTCCTTGATGCCCAGGGCGTCGTAAAAGTCGCGCATGAGCTTGACGAAGCCGGCGGGGTCGCCTGAGTCTTGACGGACGCCGGTAAAGACCTGCGCATATGTTCGTGACGGTTCTGTGGCGCTGGTAGCATCATTCGGTGTTTCTGGAATCTTCTTCACGGGCCTGCTGAACGATTTCAAGAATGCAGGGGTGCCGAACGTGTCCGTCAGAGCGATTCCCAGCACGCCTTCGCCAAAGCATGCGACCCAACGACGAAGGGCCTCCTCATTGGCATTCTCGTAATCGTTGGTGATGGCAGCAATGCCCATGAACCATTCATGAGCCACTGTGCCGATGGGTGCTAGGTTGAATCGCATCGCAAGGTGGACGTTGCTCGTGCCCGTCAATTTCCCCGGCAAGCCAGTCTCCGCCGCTTTCTTGCTCGCATTCACTAAGCCTCGGAATACTAATGCCTGTGTGTGATAATCTCTGCGTCGTCGGGTGCCGAATTCGGACAATGTGCAACCTGCCTTCAAGATCTGTAGTCCCTTCTCAAAGGCCTTCTCCTCCTGCCCTTCGTAATTCCAGTCGGTGTCCATAAACTTGAAGTAGGCCTCAGATGTCAGGGCTAGCAGAGGGATCTCGTAGAGGATCGTGTCTACCCACTTGCCGCTGATTTCGATATGGATGTCTCCAATGACATCGTCGGCGCCTGTGTCTTCTCCTATAGGGTTAAAGATGGGCTTCAATTGCTCTCGTGGTGAAAGGCGGAACTCGCTAAGGAATTCGAGGTAAGAAGCCGTTAAGTACTTGCAGTGCGACTTTAAAAACCGGAGCTCTTCATCGTTCAGTGAGATATGGCCAAGCTCTGAATCATAGTTAACGCGAGGGACCGTATGTGTATCATTTCAACAGGGAATGCTTACTATATATTTGATCACACAGCCAGGTGAAGGCCTTTCTCGAAAACTTCTTCTCTGGTGTTCGATTGGTGAAGGCATACGTCACGTGGACATCTGGGTAGTGCTGAAAGACGGCATTTTGCATCGTCAACTTGTAAAGATCGGTGTCGAGGAAGGAGAGCACCCCTTCCGGATACTCAGAAGCCCAGTTGAAATCCATCTTTTCGGCCCTGAAATAAGAGTGAAATGGTAATGTCGCGGTGTTGCGGAAGAGGCGGGAGGTAGTCAGCAAGGCTGAGAGTGAGGTGTTGTGCCCTTATACCATAAAGCGTCAATCAAGGTAGTAGCGATACACTATCATAAGAGTGCAGACAAGATTGATTTGGAATTTTTGATGATTGTTAAATAAGTTATTGTAACACACCTCACCTCATGTTGCTACCGTTCTGGCTGTGCTCTATATGTGTTGTTGCTGTGGCCGTTTGGCTTCTGACATGAAACAGGTTCACGGGTGAACAAAAGGAAAATGACTCATGTCATTGGTCGGATGAGCTGCAATGAGAGCTGGACCCTTTGAGCCGTCTTGGTAAGCTATCGCAAAAAGTGAACGAAACATTTACCAGTCACAATCCACCCCTCGCCCCCACCATAGCTTTTGTAGTCAAAGATGAAGGGAAATCGCCGAGATGGTGTCTCTTCTTAATTAGTAGCGGGGTATTCCGGACGCGCTTGTGTTGCGTCACTAGATATCTTATCGTAAGCTATGTAGATTAGCGGGGCATGTGTCTCGGACCTCGGCGAAACCTCTATTCCTAGCTAAAAGTGGACCCGGTTTGAATCGAATCTCAAATCGTGGCCTCAATTGACACGACAACTGGAATTGGCTATGACCCCAGATTATTTGGAGACAAGCTCGAGTTCCAGCCCGTCAACTACCACGCCACGCGAACAACCTGCTCTACCTTCTCCCTCCGACATCACCAAACTCTCACTACATTCACGGCGTTTTTCATATCTCATTTCATCTCCTTTTCTTTCAGAATGGTACGTTCGTCCCTGAGATCTCCCGTCGCTTCACAGTTTCGAGTCTAGGCATGTTGCAAAGAGCTATCGTGACAGTTATAACAATCAATGCCGCGCCAACAACACATCGCATGAATTCTAGTCGCAAGATTCCGTCAAGAACGTGTCTAACTTCATGTCATTCATCTAGTCTTCTCCTCGCGCCTCTTCGCCCGTCAACTCGCCCGCTGCCACAGGCGCGAGCACCGGCCGACCTTCGTCTCCTACTCCTCCCGGAGGTGCCCGGACCGCCATCCGACGACGGGCCGCAGCCGACCAGAAGGAGAAGATCGCCAATGCGCGACCCAGCAGCACAAGAGCCGCCGGCGCTGGGGGCAGCAGCAGCACGATGCTGAGTACGTGGAATAGGGGTATCCGAGCATGATTGCAAAAGCAGGGGTTGACGTTTGTTTAGGACTCTACACCGATGAATCCCCCGGTCTAAAAGTCGACCCCGTCGTTGTCTTGGTCCTGTCTCTGGTCTTCATCTTCAGCGTTGTCGCCTTACACAGTACGTCACTTCTGCGCCATCCGATATGACAAGATGATAAACAGGAACTAATTCGCTTGATAGTCATTGCCAAGATCACTCGGAAATTCTCCAGCTAGACGATTTCCCGGACAGCAACAATATAAAAAGCACCATGATACGTAACCTGTGCATTTGTCAGTGATGGCGCGGCTTTGGTCGGTCCAAATCGCCGCGACTCCTGGTATAACACTCGGAGGGAGGGAGGAAGAGGGGGAGCGGAGAGAAACACGACAGCATCGGCACTGGTGCTGTACGAACGATGCTCCTAGAAGCTGAGCCGTTTGGGTTAGCATCAATTGTAACATATACGGACTTTGCAGGCTCATACCAAAATTTTATTTATACGTCGATTAGCATTAGTTGTTGAGCGTATGTCACTACCCAAGTCTCTGGTTTTCGTGTCATTCGATGCCACTGTTCCACTGCTCGACGACTCGGAGACGGTACTAGATAGCCTGTCTATTTTTTTCAATTCCAGGCAAAACAGCACGTGCCCAGAATCTTCGTCTCCTCCCTTGCTTTCAGCGATTGACCTGTTAACCACTTGCTTCAGAGCTCTCGCAAGGTGTGGCAGTAATCTTGAGTGACAACGTTCATAAGGTCTTATCTCATTGGGTACTGTGCGCAAGTTAAGTCAGCAAGTTCAACCCTGTTATCATCGGGAAAAAGTAAAATAAATTCAAGTTGTTGGGAGTATTCAATTCAATGTTGGTGACAATATCAGTCACGATGCGCATACTGGACGTCATCTACAATTGCAACGAATGTACTGATTGTATTGTAACCCGCGTGGCAGATCTCAGATAGCCGGTTCCCACAGTTCCCTGCACTACAGGCTAACGGCCAGCAATCTGTGTACAGTACTAAGTACATCAGTCCCCCGAGATAGTGACTTCGTATCTGGGCATCTCCAATACTGCGCATCATTTTTGCTGTGCAACGCAAAGCTCAACTCTATATTTTTGCCTCGTTTTATTATCTCTTATATACTTGAATGCTCTACACCCTCTGCAAATATCAAACTCTCTAGGCAAGAACGTTTTGTCGGCGCTGCATGTAAGGTCCCAAGTCTTTGTATGTACCGAGCGCTAGGTTCACACCGTGGAGCAAGAAGGTGTGGCATCGGAGTTTAGTCTCAATTTCTGGCCGCTGCTTGCCTCCACATCGTTTCTTGGCATCTTCATTCGTCAACGCAACCCGTTCCTTTGCACATCCATAACACGTCTCTCCCTCGCAAAGGCGCGAACTATCGTCGTCGCATGTTGCGCTCACACCAACTAATTTCCATGGATATATAGTAGGCCCTCGCCCAAACCATAGCTTCTGGTCTATCGAGCATAGTCGCCACGTCGCGCTGCGGCTACCCGCTGTCGTCGCCGTTGTATCCCCTCCCTTCTGCGATGGGAGAACCATCCAACACCCTCGTGTAAACGAGTCCCAAGAGGATTCGACACCTCGAAAGACCAAAACCAAGCGCTGTTGACTTTCTACAAAGTCATACGCCTACCTCCGCTGAGCCAAGTCGCGCGCGCCCACTATGGATGGTCCTCTGCAACTCGCTCATCCGGCCGCGCCCGGCACTCTCAACGGTATCCACGACATCTCTAGCCCCATCATCAAGGAAGAAGCCATGGACGACCACAATGTATCTTCTTTCGAGGATATTGACTGGGCCGAGCAGGAGCGCCGGGATGAAGAGGACATGAAGATGATGTTCAACGATGATCCGACAGCAGGCTCCCAAGCTAAAGGTCTCGATCTGCACACCTTCGGCGACAAAGTCATTGACCAGGCAGGCAAAGCCGAAGATGCCATCGACTTCGAAGATATGAGTGATGATGATTTGGCCAGCGACTCCGGATCCATCGATGCCCTCCCCGATACGGGTCCTTCTCAGGCACCCGGCTTGACGGAAGACGAAGGCACTAGTCATGATACCGATCACTTGGATGACTTGTTTGGTGGCGATAACGACTTCCTACCCTCATCTCCTCCTCCGGAAGAAGATACCAACGCTGCTGCCGCTACCGCCGCCCCGACTGCTGCTACCGCACCTGAAAAGGAACCAACCGCGGGCATACTACCAACCAAGCAAGTCGAGGCAGAGAACGAGATTGATCAAGATGGAGACGTTGATATGGCGCGCGAGGTGACAGACGAGGATTGGCAAAACATGACTTTTGAAGAGCGCTGGAGACTCAACTTCCCACAGTACAGCGTATCCATCGACAAGTGGATTGGCCAGACCAAAGAGGGAATGCAGAAACCTCTACAGAGCACCGAAGATTTGCTACGCGAGAAGTTCCCCCATTTTTCTGAGCACAAGATCCTCCATTTCAACAAGCTGTTACCCGAGTGGCCTGCAGAGTTCCAGTACAAGGAGCCTCTGAATAAAGACAAGGATCCGCCCGAGTTTGTGCCCACCAAGCTGGAACTGGAGCTCGATGCCGACTGTTCTAAACTTTTCCGCATTCCCGACAATGTCCTCAGCGCTGCCAACCAACGCGCCACTTACCATGATGCCGACGATTGGGCGAATCGTTTTGGTGGTGCGGTTCTTCTCGACCTGGAGGATGGCTTATCTGACTCCGACGACGAAGAGCTTGTAGGAGGATTTACTCTGGACGAGATATCAACGGTATGCCAAGATTGGGGCTCTCTCGCCGATCTGCAGCCACCATCCAAGTCAAACATGCTAGGTACAAACGGTGGTGATGTCGACGAGGAGATGGATGATTGGGATCGGGAGTTCCTCCAGTCGCAACCTAAGGCGAAGCGACCAAAGTACGAACCTGGTCTTCCCGATATATCATCTTACGAGACTTGGGGAATCGACGATTTCGAGGCGGCTGCACGGCTATCTAGCAAGCGCGTGCGTCTTGATCCTACTGATCCATATCTACTACTCGAAGATCTACAGACGGCACGACCTTCGAAACGCCAGAAGCTGGAGGAGAAGACTAAGCGCATGGCTAGCGGTCAACTTCGTAGAGATGTCATGCGTCATTTCAACATTTCCAACGATGATGCCTATGACGCCTTGAAGAACAACCACAAGAGCAAGGTCCGAGCTACACTGTCTAGTGTTGGCGTTGAGCACAGTTTGCCAGCTCTCAAACTAACATTCCCCTTCTACCGTACAAAGTTAGATGGGCAGCCTTGGGAATTCCATCGGAGGAAGTTCGATGTGGATAGGGTTGTGAAGCATAACGTCACCGTCCGGAAACCTGGCAAGGTAAGAAGAAAGGACATCAAAGGTCGGAGTACTCAAGAGATCTTCAAAACTACGAAAGACCTGAGTCTCAATGACAATGCCGCCGCTGTGCTCTTTGAATACAGCGAACAGTTCCCCACCGTGCTGTCAAATTTTGGCATGGGTAACCGTATCATCAACTACTATCGCCGCAAGGAACGGGGTGACGAGGAAAAGATACCCAAGCTTGATATTGGCGAGACACATCCCCTCCTCCCCGAAGACAGGTCACCATTCAGCATCTTTGGTACCGTCGATCCCGGTGAGACCGTGCCCACTCTTCACAATGAGATGTATCGCGCACCTATATTCAAGCACGAGCCACGCCCCAACGATTTCCTCCTGGGACATACTACCAATGCTTCAGAGGGTCCTAGGTGGTTCCTCCGTAATATTGATCATGTATACACTGTCGGCCAAGCTTTCCCTTCGATGGAAGTTCCTGGACCCCATGCCAGGAAGGTTACGAACACGTCGAAGAACAGGCTGAAGATGATTGCATTCCGAATGATGAAGCAGAAAGAGACGCAAGATGTATCTTTGAAAGAGATAACACCTCATGTCTTCGAGAAAGAGGATCCACAAAACAGGCAGAAGCTGAAGGAATTCCTCGACTACAGCAAGGAGACAAAAACTTGGCATCTAAAGGAGAATGAGGTTATGATGGATGAAGCTGCTATCCGGGCCATGATCAAGCCCGAGGATGTTTGCTTAGTTGAGGCCATGCAGGTTGGTCAGCAGTTGATGGAGAATGCCGGCTTCGACCCTAAGGACAAGGAGGACAACGAAGACGGAGTAGATGAACCTCTCGTCGTTCAGTTGGCACCTTGGCGAATCTCCAAGAATTTCCTCGATGCAAGTGCTGGCAAGGCAATGGTTGCACTGCACGGAGAGGGTGACCCTACCGGCCACGGTCTGGGTTTCAGTTTCATCAAGACATCTATGAAAGGTGGCTACATCAATGCTGTGCAGGGGCCATTGGCCACATCAGCAGACGCCATTGAGCGCGAGCGCAAAGCCAACGGAGGGCATTCATACAATGTCAAGAAACAACAAGACATGTATAATGCTGCCATCCGTGACATTTGGGAGAGACAGAAGACTACACTCAGTGATAGCACTACCCACGAGGATGCCGACGTTCTTGACACGGCCAACGAGGATGATCGCTTCAACCAGAGACATGCCGACGCCACACCCGCCCCGGTAGACGATGGACGAAGTCAGTTCAGTCGTTTCAGCGCAGCTAGTCGCAACGGCAAACGTAAGCTGAAGATTACAAGAAAGAAGACAAATAGCGCGGGTGAGGTGTTCACAGAGACCGTCGTCCTAGATGATCCTCTTGTGATACGAAACTACATGAAACAAAGATCCGTCCTTACTGAGAAGGACAGAGAGTGAGTCGAGATCTTCGATCTGATAGAAAGCTGACGGGAACACAAACTAATGCTTTTGAGTAGTGTCTATAGTATTATACCCACTGCGGATGCAGATGATAACCGCGATAAGGTTAAGCTGTAAGTGTCCTTCATCTTCCAGTCCATCTCGCAACCTGGGGGCGGATCAGGAGGCGGATCACGATGGAAATCACGAGCGAGTAGTATGCTAACATCAGATTAGTGTTGAGAAAGAATTGTCACGCCTGCTAAAGAATCAAGATCGACGTCAAGTGCGCGAAAAGCAAGGCAAGGGCAAGAAGAAGAACGCGGGCGCCAACGCAAACGGGAACAATGCCGCGTCTCCTGATCCTTCTGGCGATAAGACGGCAGGAGGCACAACTCGGAAATGTGCAAACTGTGGGCAAGTGGGACATATCAAGACTAACAAGAGGTACTGGCATCACTGTCATTCTGTTCTTGGCCCCTCAACCCCTAGTCTCTCTACTCTGCCCCCGACTCCTAAAGCTGTCAATGAGATGTTGACGCTCCCTTCGTCATCCTATATCACCAGTTACGGTGGGGGGAGCACTTGATCCTCTGCCCAAGCTGGGCTTCATACCCCTATCTCCCTCATTCAGATTTTTCTGGACACATCTGGTCAATCGAGCTAGTCTCTATGAGTCAATCACTACGAGGCGAATGACATGATAGCTCCTTTTCTCTCTTATTCCCCACATCTCTCCTTTTGCACCATCACTCATCCCAGGTGTTGGACTGTGCTAATAAGTCATACCCAATAGCAAATGCCCACTGCTCAACGGTACAATAACTGCAAACAACCAGGGTGAAAACCACGGAGGGTTCGGGTCATTCACCGCACCATGATGTTTCAGGGGGGGTCAGGGGCGTTTCCGTAAGCGTGAGTCAATAGGAACAGGAAAGGGGGTAAATACGGACGAACAGACTGGCAGAACAGACTGGCAGACGTGCATACAGGCAGGCAGGCAGATGGGATCTGCATCACTGCTTCATGGTATTGGCATATGTATATGGAAAGAATTGTCCATGCATACATAGTATAGCCTCTCAGCCATTCTAAGACGTCTGAAAAAATGAGGTGAAAACGTTGAATAGGCAACGCACTCTTCAGCTGTTACTGTTCTGTGCTAAGTTTGTACTTTCGTACGACGTATAGGCCTATACCCAATGTATAAGTATGTATAATGTATCTATGTATGTAAGACCAACACTGCAACCACAGACTGGCTTTGCTTTGCTTTGCCCTGCCCCCTACCCTGCCCTGTGCACCCATCCATGCCAATCGACGACATTTCGGTACCGAAACCCTTGTATTGCATTCAAAATTCGTTAGCGAGTTTCATTTTGTAGTGTTGTGTGTGTTTTCTAGAAGTTTTCTGTTACATTGCAGATATGCTGCGGGCCCTTGCACCACGCACCGCGCCACGTGCGTGGAATATTCGATGGAATCGATTATGTGCGTGTTATATCCAGGATGTGTTTGTTTCTGGTAAGATAGGCGTTAGGATGGACGCTTACCTGTATGCATATAATACCAAAGATGTCTATTTGGTACGCTAAACCATCGCTTGATGAGTGTGGGAAGATTATAGGGGTCCCGGGTATCTGATCATCAAGACTCGGGCTATAATCGGGACTTTAATCAGAATATAGGGAACCGTACTATAGGAAATGTGTGTACGGTAAGGTATGTAGGTGCGTATGTATGTAAGTGCGTATGCATGCGTGTGCTCTGACGAAGCTCGCTCACTAATCAATCATGGCAGTAGGTAAGTACTGTACCTAGTTCGGTAAAGGAGGTAGGACATAGCAGTCAGTCAATGAACAGAACGATCGAATCAGGTTGACCAAGAGCCACGAGGAGCAACACACCCCACAAGACAAGCCGTCAGGTACCGAGACAAACCGCCGCCCTCCTCCTCCTCCTCCCCATCTCGAAAGTGCAGAACCGAAAAGCCAGATATCCAAATTCCTATTCCTATTCTTAGAAATAACACCGGTACGCCGGGCGACGTGCGATGACATGCATATTCAAGCAGCTAGCAACAAACACGTGGAGTCGCGGAACCTGTTCTAACCTCCCTCCCTGTCACCCTTGACATATACATCTACCCAATAACGTATATTCCCACATGCATCAATATGCAGAATTTAGATGAGCTAAAGTAGGTACAGGCGCTTACGGCATTGGTCTGGGCTGTGTCTACCCATATGCGTCCAATGAAGTATGTATGGGGGTTGCGTATGGGAGTAGTCGTCTAGTCTCTACCAGGCTTATATTCTAGTTAACTAAAGCTATACACACCTAATATATAGGTGGTGTAGTAGTCGTATATACGTACATGAGGTGTATAAAGCATATGAAGAATACCAAGAGCAGACAGAAGAACAGACAGACAGAGATAGATAGATAGACAGATAGAAAGGGTCGTCCAGGAAATTACAGTACTATCACGCATGTTTCGAGGATGTAACGACGTTCCTACATCTCTACGGCACAGAACACTTTTCCCTATCCATCTCGACGTGCGTAAGTGCACACACGGGTCACGTATCCAGCGGCGAAGACTGATCGACTTACCAACACAGTAGTCTCTCACATACCTAACCTAAGTAGGCATGCGTTCAGCTCTCGGCGACCTATTCCCTCGCGAAAGCGTACATGAGGCACAGAGAACGCAGCCGCGGCGGCGTGCTAAAGAGAGTAATAGAGAAAAGAGCAAAAAAAAGGCAGAGCTCAGCTCATCCGTCTATGCATACATCGGTTCTTTCATTCATTCACTCGGTCGCGGGGGCCAAATAACCGGGACCGAAGAATCCGGCCAGGCGACCCAAGTATACCGACATTGCCTGCCGGCTTGGCTGCTACCTATCTACCGCCTGACACCAAATACTGCGACGGTACAGCCCACATGGCATGGCATGGTAAGCAAGGGTTTTGAAAGTGCATAAGGGGAAACTGCACAGAAAGAAAAGAACGGTGAGGAAGAGAGAAAAAGAAAATGATGACGATGCAAGTGTCAACTAGTCCACAGAGATGGTGGTAATCAAATGCAACCTCACCCTTTTACCGAAGCGTCGGTATTGGACGGGTTACATGTGTATATCCACCTACAGCGCCAGATCTTCACATACCTACCTACTTAGAAAGACAGGAAAAATAAGACCCAAACTCAGCAGAGGTGGGGTTGCCTATTCAAGTCGACCCAGTGTAGTTGTAATGATTTGATGACACCGACATCACGATACAAACATGGGGAAGATGAGGAGAGATAAAGGCGAAACGGAGCGACCGGCATAAGAACCAGAATAATGATCCAAAATCCGATCCCGCGGTTGGTTCTCGGTTGAATCCATACCCCAGTAAATTTTCCTATTCGTCCCCTTTCTCCATCTCCATCCCATGCCAACCCTCTTCCTCTCAGGAAAAATCGTGACTGGTGAAAAGATGAGATAAGCTTATACCTCCTCGCTCTATCCCCAACCTAGCCTCTTGGCCCATCCAACCAACCAACCAACTAAGCAGTCCCTCCGCAAAGGGCTTGGTTTTAGTTTGTTTCCAACATAACGACGATACTGTAACTAGGTAGGTAAGTAAGTAACTAAGTAATAAGTAGTCAGCAGGCGCAGACGATCTCTGACTCTGACTCCTCATCCATGTGGCATAGTATACCTATCCTATCTATCCTGGTCTTTTCTATCGGGGTGTCCGTGAATGCAAGCTATCATCGCCGTTGAAATGTGGCGTATACACCGCCTGAATAGAATAGCCATCAACAATGCTGGCTTGACTAGCAAGGATTGAGGAGATGGCGGGGTTTAAGAAGTACTGGGTCGCTTGGAGGCCCAACGATTCTGGAGTATCATGACCACGGTCTGTCAAGTAAGTCGGCGGCTAATGACGAATAGTCAGTCAGCTCGTACAAACAAACACTATTCACCAGTGATTGATTGAAGAAGGTATCCAACATGCACGGTCGATCCTGTCCTTTCTGAGCTCTGTGATCACCGTAATTGAATAGGTAGTTGGAGATATACGTAGCTCGAACGAACTAACCCAGTATCGGAAAAGATACTATATGACATGACATGTCGCCTCGCACCGAAGACTAGAACGATGCGAGCAAGACGATAACTACAGACGCGATAAAGCGTCTGCCTAGTTTCAGTGATTTGCGTTAAAACACCGCCGCATTACCGTAATAGGCTTCGCTCGGTAGGCTTCGCTCAGTGTCTCAAAATGATGTGAAACATGAGGAGAGACCCGAGAAACACCATTGCTCTGAATCAGACATTGCAACATGTATCTAGATCGTCCTATACCGCAGAGGCAGCTCGGTACGCCCAGCCAAGAAAGGGACCAACCCCAGAACAACATGCCGAGTTGATTCACATCCGTAACACAATACCGGTAACCGTATCAAGGCATTAAGCTTTGCATTATATGCATTATACGACGCCGGGATATCAACCTTCGCGTACAGTCTAGTTAGAACCAGAGGCAAGATCGTCGAATGAAGATGACATAAGGCTGAGACATTGTGTTCGCCGTACGCAGGGCCGGTTACACGACGTCGTTTTGTCGCCAGTCGGGTCCCCTTTCGCGTTCCTGCCAAGTTCCGTCATCTTATGTAAGTCTTCCCAGACACCGAGTCGAGTCGGGGTGTCGTGGGTCACAAGAAGAAGAAGAGACACACAAGGGTCGGCTTCGTACAAGAGACAGGCAAACAAGTCATACGCAACAGGTGATCAATCGGTGGGATGATGCTGTAGTGTACATTTGTCATTTTGAAGCAAATTATACCCGTGTTCGCAGTTCGCGAAGTTCAAGTCGGTCAACAGAGCGAGAAGTAGAGAAAAAAAAGAGGAAAGAGGACGGACGGATAGGTCGGCCGAGCCCTTTGCCATCTGCAGTACACGTGATAGCTAAGACGCATGAGCGGGTATATCCATCTCGAGAAAACATGGGAGAGAAAGGCGCGGAGGAAGCCGCGGGAACGAAGGACCGGCCGGCTACACTAACTAGGTAGCTCTCAATTTGTCACAATGTCCAAACGGAAGACGCAGGTTGACGTCGCGTAGTAAGTGCAAACACAAGACCTTTTTGGCAACCTTGTCCCATCAGGAAAATCCCGGACATAACAAGAGTCTTGCTAGTACGAGGCTAATCGTCGATGTAATCGTGATAATGCCTAGCCTAGCCAGTTCAGTCCTTCATACTTATACTACGTATGTAGGTCATTAGATAGGTACTGTAGATCTCGGGATGGACAGCAAGGATCCAGGGACAAGTATTACCGTTTTACGCAATTTATCCCAATCCCTATTGTAGATTGGGTGGTTGGTTGGAACAAAAGTCCGTGCGTTTAGACTTAATTACTAGACTAGTGTGATGATGCGCTGTCAGTGATCCATCTAGTGTACGGAGTACTTCGTGACGATGCGGGCTGTAGTGCAAGTAAGTAGAAGAGTAGAATTCACCAGGCTGCAGATTGGAGTCATTCGTACCCGTCCTAAAATGATCCACGACTTGACTTGGCATTAAAGACTTGTCGGGAGAGCATATGTAGACAAGTAGTACTGCTACTCGATAGTGTTCTTGTCGCGTCGTACGAGTGGCTTTCTGTCGGCCGCTTTCATTTTGGCCGAATTGTTTGGGATTTTCCCGGCAAAGGAGGGGGTAAATTGTCATCGGGTCAGCCATTTTACCCACATTGCCTAGAGCATTGTCGTGAGTATGCGACATCGATTGGTCCAAGGACACGATCTAAAGGGAACAAATTATCAATCTGCAGGTCGTGACAGGGATGCGGGCGGGGGAAGCAACCAAGGGGCCCAGCAGGCCAAGCAGGCCAAGCCAGCACGTTGTTGGTGATGGAGGCATGTGGTTGCTAAAAATAGCTATTTATAGCACATCAAGCGTTCGGTAACCATGCATGGACCTAAATCCATGTCCACAACTCGTCAAAGCCACAGCCTTGCCTGATTGCGTGCAGCTCCCGACAATCCAATGAGAAATTCGCAAACCGATCATCGCTCATGCCAACATGATGGTCGATCTTGTCCGGCGCTTAGCTGCTTGATGCATTGAATATCGTAGGGGGGAAATCGAGCATGTCTCGCGGATGTTCCCGCTAGAGAATACTATTGCAATGCTGAGCCAGCTACGACAGTTTTGAACCGGAAAGGTGTATGATGTTGGTATAGCGTACAGTGCAGAAGGCATAAAGAACCTAGTCGCCGTTCGTCACAACTAGTCAGGTAAACATTGGCATTGACTATACTAGGTCGACAACCCAGTAAGAAGTCGCTCTTCATTTGTCAATCCGATACAAGGGCGTACGACTGATAATCATGACCATCATCGGAATACGTCGAGACGGGACAAGTCTAATCTGCTAGTCCATATCGTGGGCGGCTTCATTCCCAATCTGATAGGCAGGATACTTCTACTCGACAGGGGCAGTATGTAGTATAGTTCTGTCTAAACTTGGATATGGGGATCATGATGGCATCCACGGCTGCTGCTGACTCTCGTGGAATCGATAGCTGAGAGATGCATTTGTTTTTGGAGATGTCTCTATCGGTGAATGGTTGCCCGTTGGTAAGATCTCCAACGGAGATCTTGGGCGGTTAGCTAGCGCAGACGCGCATCTCGGCATGACTTAGTAGCTCTGTTATTGCCTTGAAGGCAAAGCAGAAGAATAGATAATCTAAGTTTGTCACGCTAGGAAATAATAGAGAGGCTATGATCATGATGTTGATGTTGATGGGATAAGCACATGGAAGACGACGAGCGCTTATCTGCGTCGATACCATTGGTGCAATGGGCGCGAGGTATAGTATAGCCGCAATTGTATAACAGGCTGTACGACCTATATCGGTATATCTGGATAAAATATTGATTGCCTGCTTGTTGCTAGGATATTAATGGCCGTGTGCTATGACGGTGTGTGGTATGCCGTGCCTGGGATATGCATGTATGTATCATGTATGTATGTATGTCTCACTGATTGATGCAAGCGCTGTCTGCACTTATGGGTGCATTTCTGCACTTTTAACAGATGAGCCAATGGTGGTAATGATGATGATGACGATGATGATGGTGATGATGGTGATGATGGTGATGATGGATGTTGGGTGGTGGTACCTAGTGGATGATGGACATGGATGAAGACCCTCGCAGGCATGGAGAAACGTGGGCAAGGAGTTGTATCATCGAAGAAGAACCCAAAAAGCTTATCTGTGCCAAAAATAAATCCCAGGTGCCACATGAGGCTCAAGACTAGCCGAAGAGGAAGGGCTGATGTGCGTACCTACATAAAAAGTACATACATACTTGGAGTACATGGATGGGACGGCCGCGAGAGGGGGGGATGGATGGATGGAGGGGTAGAGTGGTAGAGTGGTAAAAGGTGAGGAGGCAGTGTTACTATCGACTTACCGACATACCTTACATGTGTGCATGTGGACGAGAAGTTACGGCGTTTAACTCTGATATGTAGCTAGCGTCAATGATGTAGGTACATGTAAGTAAGTTGGGATGGAACTTAGAAGAGATGGACCTAACGATGGGTATTCCCGTTTAGGGATTATAGCACGCGGATTGAACGTGCTACTAGTTAGTGCAAGCGTGCTAGTGTACAGTCTAGTGTAGGGTACTACATGGTAGTACTCCGTCAACTACTGCCAATGTGTTGCATGACCCACAAGAGGTATAGGATTGAGAAACAGTCTAAACCAAAATGAGATCTATTCAGACAGAATAATTTTGCGGTGGTAGGGGGGATTATGCTGATGACAGTTGGACAACGGATATGGTAAACCTTCCCGAGGTCGAATTCATCGTTCATCACCACCATCAAGCCCTACGCGCATTTCACTACACCTGCTCTTGGCCGCAACAACACTCGAGGCTCCCAAAAGGTCAATCATTTGAAATAACGGTACGGCATTTGTTTGGTAATTTTAGCATGACCGCCAATGAGTGGATGCTCAAAGCCTCTAAAGAAAAGGCCCAAGAGACCAATTGACATTGGAGGGGCAGGTCGAGGACGCTATGCTAAGCCACGCCGTCTTCTAGTGCCATGTACCTTACCGACTGCAGTAGGTGACAGTATACGGCACGCCTATGTGTGAGTACCTAGGTTTAGCTAGGTACCTACTAAGTAGTTAGCGTAGGTAGCGGCCGCATGGATATGCCAGGTGCCGATATTGCCCGTCGGAATATCTTGACACACTGTATTATTTTGCTACATGCCAGATGCTGGAGAGCAAGCCTCAGCGAGCATCAAATGCATGAGATGGGCCGGTAGTGGAAATATGGTTCTGATAATACAGTGCAAAAGCCTACATCTCTTACATAGTCAATCCAGGCAGTACATGTGTACATGTACCTAGCATCTAACCACCTAAAGTTTCCTACCAATGACGGGTTTTCTCTACCCCCTGTCCAGCAGGCCAACGTTCCATCCCCTGTCCTTTTTGATGCAAATGTTAAGGAGAATATCTGCTTTCATCTCTAGCGAACAGTCGGTCGTCTGCTGCAGCCATGATGAAATAACCTCGCGATGGAAATGTGAGGACCAACCCAGCATTCGCTCGTTGCCTGCTGCTTGTACCTGCTGTACGCATACCTACCTAGCTACGGTACTTCTCCCTCTCCCATTCGCATTCCCAAAAAAAAAAAAATCCCACTCGCCCACTCGCCCGCTCTTCCGCATCAAAAAAACCCACCTGAGCACACACACACACACACACACACACACGCACACACACATACAAAACCAAGCCGACAACCGCACACCGCACCCGCACGCACCGCAGACCTTTTTGAGGTACCGACCGTAGAGTGAACACGATCTCTTCTAAAATTAGAACCAACCCACGCCATATTCAGCCCCATCGCGGTCCCTGTCCTGCAAGTCAAAACACCATTCACCATTCAGCAATCGATCAATCGCATTGTCTCGTTGTGTTGTGTTGTGTTGTGCTGTTGTAGGCACGAGTCTATCATTGTCCTGTGCTGTGTACTGACCTGACCTGTCCTCTCCTCTCCATTCGGTCAGTTCGATGGATTGCTGCAACTCGGTCAATTGACTTTGCTATAACCCGACGTCTATATACATGCCCCCTTGGACTGCCCTATCTTACCGATCTGCTACCCAGTCAACGTCCTATCCTTATTCTATCCATCCCATCCCACCCACCATCCGGCTGCAAAGAGGTCAAGAGGTCAAGAGGTGGTTGTCAGGCTAGATTTATCCACTATAACTATACCTATACTAACTATATACACTGGGTCCCGTCCTTGCCTTACCTTACCTTACCTTACCACTTCGCTAAAACACTACAACCCGTCATTACCTACAGCATAACAACAACACTACTACAACCAAGACTACCTGCTACTACTACTACCACAGTCGCATCCAGCCAACTTATGTGGATATCCCCGGATTCATATAATCACCCTTCTTCACCCTTCTTCTCTCAGTATCTTTTCCGAACCGTTTCATATTTTGACACGCCCGGCCCTCCTCCGTCCTCGACTCTCACACCCTCACCCACCTCACTCTCCCCCCTCATCAGATTTTACCTATCCCACTGTGGTCTCGAGTCGTTCTCGGAGCTGCTCGTATAATAACCTTCCTTTTTTCCGCGCCTGTGTCCGTCGTCCAATTGGCTTTCTTCTTCTGTCGGTCGATCGATTTGTCTGGTTGTTCACCGTCTGTCAGCCTGACGCCCTCGTCTTCTCCGAAAAGACGTATATCTAGTCCGCCCCGTCCGTCTCCGACACCTGTTTCCTCTTAGCCTGAAACCATCATCCTTTTTGCCACGCTGGATCACCACACCTCCCTCTCCAACCCGCACCCGCCATCGGTCAGCCTCAGCGCCGCCTACTAGATAGTCGCGTAAAGGGGCGCTCTCGACCACCTGTGCATCCCCGACTCCATCGGCTCCCCGGTTTCTTGTCGCGCGCACGCGGCATTATTTCCCCGTCAACATGGGACGAAGAAAGATTGAGATAAAGGCGATTAAGGATGACAGGAATCGCTCTGTGTAAGCAGCTCCTCCTCCCCTCTTCGCTCCTATTCCCAGGGCTCCTGTGCTGCTCCTATGATCACACGTCGTGTTTCGCCATGCGAAGTGATGTGATGTTATGCGACGCAGTGTGGTGCAATGCGATGCAAACGGAGTGGCGGCTGACATATACCATTGATACAGCACATTCTTGAAGAGGAAGGGCGGTCTATTCAAGAAGGCTCACGAATTATCGGTGCTGTGTTCTGTCGATGTCGCCGTTTTCATCTTTGGCAGCAACAAGAAACTCTACGAGTATTCCTCGAGAGACATGCATGAACTCATCCACAGATATTCATTTGTGCGTAGCCTACCTCCCTGCTCTCCTATCCCTTCTTTTCCTGGCCAGTACTGACTGTAGTGCATTATAGCATGGTGGACCCAACGAGCACAAAGGCCCTAACGACTTCAACGGTGGCGATGATAATGATGACGACGAAGACCTCGAGGGCACGCCTCCCCACGGCCATGAGGGCTCCGTCGAGCCTCAGATGATCCCCCCACACTTCCAAGGACAACCTGCATTCCCGCAATTAAGGCAGCATCACACTCCCTCCGCTTCGCCGCCTATCAACGGCATGCCGTTTGTACCACGCGGTCACACACCGCAGATGACATCCCGTCCCTCGTCGCGAACTGACTTTCGCCCCCGGCCGAGCGTACCCCAACCAACCGGCACCGCGCCAGGACCCCAGCCCGTTGTGAACGGATTTTCCTATATGTCTGCCCCTGGCCTTTATCACCCCCAGCCTCAGCCTCAGCCATCTCTGCAACACGGACCTCCTCCGGCTCCGGCGCAGTACCAGTATGCCGCGGCTGCTCACCCTCCCCAGATGCCCTCGTATATGGACGAGGCACGTCGAGCGGCGGGCGCGCCTACGTATCCTCCTCAACCTCCCGCCCGGCCTCAGCCTTCGCCTCCCCAAGTCCACGTGCAGCAACTGCCACCTCAACAACCAGTCCCGCATATGTCGCCTCCTCAGGCGTCAAGCCAACATCTCGAAGTACCCGGTGCGGTCCCTCAGAAACCGCACATCTCTCAGCGTTACACACCAGAAAGCCGAATGCCTACACCGGCGCCCGCACCCATGGACCCGCCCAAATCGGAACGACTACATGATCGTCCCACCCAGCCTGGCCTCGATACATCCGGTATCAGAAAACTACCGAAGGGACATCAGTCTGGGAGCATATTCACCCCCATCGACGACAACCGTTCCATCTTGGGAGAACACCTGGCTACGTTTCACTCTGACGCTCATGCCAAGGAAGAGTCCAGTAGCCGAGCACAATCAGTAGACGTTGGCGCTGTTTCCCGGATCAAGTCGTCAAACTCACCACCTATGCCTCAGCGTGCCAATACGGGCGTTGGTTTCCCCAAAGCTCGCGGTTCGGTCTCTATCCCCGAAGGGGGCTTCACGCCACCTTCTCGCTCTAACAGCATGAAGATAGATGGTGCTTCGAGGCCTCGATTGCGAGTACAAATTCCCGATGAGGCCTCTGACGCCGGTAGTAACACTGGAGAGCCGGCTACCACTTCGCCCCGAGGTACAGCAGATGCGTCTGCTCAACCTGCTAGGCGCAACGGGGTCGATGCTCCCAGGCTACCACCACCGTCCCCCTCAGCCACATCCATACTCTCGGCCGGTGCTACAGGCCCTCCCAATCCCTTCGCCAGGCCGCCTCCTCAGACTCATAACGGGAGTATGGACATTGGCACACCCGTCTCGGCGCTTCCATCGCGGTTCCTTAACACGGAATTCCTGCCTAGCCCCAGCACGTTCTACCCCGAATGGAATTTTAGGGGCGACAACAGCACTACGATGCCGAGCCCTCTGAACTTTGCTACCCCGGTTGCTGGGTCAGGGCCTTCCTTCCTCAGAGATGAGGGTGGGCCACCAAACGCCAGCAAGAGGAAAAGCCCCGAAATCAGCACGGCCGGCCCTCATTCGGACGGTCACGAAGGGTTTGAGCCCAAGCGGATCAAGGTAGACGGCTAGGCATCCCCCAGCCATGGGTCCAGCGAATCATGCTCAATAATATTCTCCTTAATCAACCCTCCCCCAATGCATCATCTTCCCACTTTCGTCCCCGGAGCATTCAGGCTGTGGAAACCCCTATTTAACCCCTATTTATTTATATCCTTCTTGTGACATAGTATTCTTCGATTCGTTGCAGCGGATTGCAGCTCGCTATTTTCTGCGTCGTGCAATTTTGGCCTTTTATTTCGAGCATGGCGCGGCGTTCTTCGCTTTTGAGGTATTTAGCACCTCCATTCATTACGGTGTTTATTCGGGCCGCTTGGTAGTACGTCTATTACTTTAGAGATGGATACGAAGAATGGAATGACTTCACGGGTTTTTTCTTGGGTGTGTTCTGATATCGAGAGAGAAGGTTATGGACTCCAAAGGCCACTGGGACGGCGTTTATGGGGGGAAAGGATGTGTTGGTTGTATAGTAGCTTTGATATCAAACCGACAGTGGGTATTAGGCGGTCAATAAAAGGAACTAATGCATTTGATCTTACTCGTCGAGTCTTTCCTCTGTCGTATGCTCATGTGATGATTGCCACACCTTGAAGGATGCAGGGCTGTCAAGGAAGCCGTGTAGACATCAAGTGCGGATTCTAGTACTGTATTTGGGCTTCTGCCAGTTCAATGTCTACAGCGAGCGATCTAGTTGTAAAGCCATTTCGAAAGCTATCTATCTGTCTGTGTTGAGAGTATCAAGACTTGGCCGTCCTAAGCCAGACTCGCAATTATGTTACACTCACGACACTTCACTCTACTTAGAGCCAAGTGGTATAGCAACAACCTCGCGTTCAAGAGCTCGTTGCCATTTCCATTGACATTGCCAATGCTATACGCAGCAGACATCACACGAATTCTCCCAAAGATATTCCAATGATGTCTTTAAGCCCGATAGCAAGTTTGGCTAGACGTGCACGCGTACACACGTACGTATCTCACGCACGCGCCTCACAGAAATAGCCAAACTCAATCCCTCTCCAGGCTGCCATAACCCAAGATCTATCATCCGATCCGTCCTCTTAAGCATACATCAGATGAAACAGACCGATCCAATAAACCTAGTTAAGCGGCGCGGACGAACTATCTACCGAGCCGCATTCCTTGCTTCCTCCGGCCCGCCCCGGTGTGCGGCACATGTAGTGTGGTAGTTGCACACGACGTATGCAGGGAGAGGTGACGGGAGTTTGAAACCGGCCTGTCGGTAACTGGGAAGGTGATCTAAATATAGACACGTACCTAAAACACCACGCCTTCGTCCTTGCGTGGGTACGTACTACTTACTGGGTACTACTACCTACTATAAATCCTACAGGCTTTGCAATCGTTGCTAATTCCTTTCTTCGATATTGGAGACATTGAGAACACGAGCCCGTCCGCAGCAATGAAAATATAGGATTTATAGCCATTATGGGAAGTTGACGCGCGTATAGATGCCTTCTTGAAGTTAAGAAGCTTAGACTGATGTCTTCGCTTTGGATCTTGACCAGGAGCTCGATTCTTCTTACTCACTTCATTCCATCAGCGCTAATGCTACAACTTCAACATATTCATCTACGTGGAAACATATCTAAACATCGCTAAACCAGACAAAGACGTACTCGAAGCCACTCTAATAGCACTCCTCCGGTGTCAGGATCTCTGGTATTGAGCACGTATAAGCCCTGTTATCGCGTGAAGAAGTTTATACACCTTTGTGGGTCAGTGTCAGGCTGTATACATACATGCTTTTTGTTCTGGAATTCAACCGCTCTTCAACGGTGGGTGTATTCCATCTAGAGTCGAACGCCGATGGCTCTAGTCTTGGTGGCAGAGGCGGTTGGTGTTCCGGCGTGTTGATTTGATTGTCCTACAGGACCCGATTGCTTTATTATAAAACTATAAACCTCGTATAAACGTAACATAACTACTTTTAATGCTCTTATTATCTCATAGCAAGAGTTTATACAGCCTGCTTATCAAATGATTATTTTGTTGGCTTATAGCTCTCCTTTTTAGGCATTACAGCTTGTATCTCGTTAGTAGTTGTGATAATCCAATCACACTACTCAATTTTGTAAGTCGCTTCAACGCTGTCTTTGGTGACTAGAGCCTCCCAATAGCGCTTTGCGCCCAGCCAGCGCGGAAAGCAAACACTTCCAAGTTAACCTGTAGCTTTTCATAAATCGAGGACCTTGGACGGTGTATTAAGATGGGCCGAGATAATATAACAGGCTTGACCGCGAAGTACTCCTAGAGCTTCGCAAGTATGACTTAGCGGTGGTCGTATGCCACATGTCCGGCTTATGGAGAGTCTCGATGCCAGGCTCCAGAACTTGCGACTCAAGGTTGGGAATATTGGCCGGGGAGTAAAGGTGGGTGTGCCGTAGTTGGTGGTAAAGTGGAACAAGGTTCGAGGCAATGTCACAGAGGGTCACTGTTCGAGCTAGTCTCCGCCTTTCGGCCGGCCTGATATCGCCATCCCCGAGGTTCCAGTCCGGGATGCCGACGGTAATAATGAAATGAACCGATTCCACATTCTCCAAAGCACCGTGCCTGATTCGGCACGCTCGAGACACGTACCGCAGGTTATAACATCGCAGCGGCCATTCCGAATGTGTTACGCGTTAGTCGATAAATCTAGCAACGCTGGAATAGAGCCCGATCTCAACGTCCCTGGCGGCCGCTGCTATGATGGCTAGTTTTAGGAGACCGCGGTCGATCGAGCGACGCGCAATCCGCCTCGCCACGTCGCCCTCATTGTATGTAAAGGTGTCTCGATACACCCTAGAGGCGAGGCGCTGCCGACCTACGGATTCCACATCGAGGAATTCGCCCATGACAAGCACTCAGGTTTCCAAGGAGATTCTCTCGATATCAGCCATTCTGCCTTACCGAGGAGATGGGGACGGGGTGCAGGACCTCGTAGCAACGTAATCGTCTACGTCCGGACACTAGGGGTCAGTCTAGTAGTTGTATTGGCAGTTGCTTACTAGCATTACGTAGATAGTTAGCCGCCAGGCTTGCTATGCAGCAAGCAGTAGCCGGAAAGCAGCGGGCTCGCAATAGCTAGAAATACAAGTGCAAACTTGCAGCTAAGGTATAGGTCTCGGTAGGCAGGGAGATACGACAAGATTAAAGGCTAAGGGCTAAACTGTTCTAGACGGGTGTTGCTATTGACTTTGTGTATCAGATCGTGGGATAGCGCACGCGATACTTACGCAGTGTTATAGATTAGCCGCAAAAACGACGATCGGTGGCAGAAACGCGTAAAAATTAATTAATTCTAGTTTATACGTGGGAGCGAATACACTATGTTAGCTCTGCTAATGGTGCTGTGGCTTTCTAAACTTTCGTTGTTATCGCCCTTAACGTTAAAGAATATAGATAATTCACCTATCTAATTATAAGTAATTTACAAAAGAATTCCTCGAATAGCTATATGGGGTCCATGGCATATCTTACATATGATTCCGGAGTATAATACCGTTAAATAGCCCATTGCCTGCAATAAAAGATACGAGCACTAGCCTTAGTCGTGGTGGAAATCCCGACAATTATACCATAAAGGAGCAAACTCAACAACTACTCCGGACTGACCTTCGAGATCATTGTAAGAGGAGTGCAAAAAACGTGTGTTGGTTTCAACCTTTGGTCGTTTATATCCATCCCTGCCACAAGGGTGAACGAGATTCGGGTCTGCGGTGAATCTAACGCGATCAGAACGGGATACGGAGATCAGAGCTACCGTACGTAGCCTGCTATCCCGGCACAACATCCGTGCTGCGAACTTAATTAAATAGATCGATAGCTTTAAGGTCACAAAGTTCCATTTGCAGATGATTAGTGACATCGGTAATAAACGTACCGTGATAAACGATGGCCAAAATACGCCCGAGATCGCCGTTGTCATCAGCCGGTAAAATAGTTCGAGAAGCATTTGCCTGGAAAGTATAAGAAGTGATTACCTGGGTAGAATGTGAGTCCTTTGTTGAGGCGGCAAGTCCTCAGTATCGCGTTAACTTTCCCAGTCGCCAACAATATAATGCAACAAAGTTACAAATGACGAAAGGTAAGACCTTCTCATGTACTACAAACATAACTGGCTAGAGCTGCCTCTGACGTTCTGGAACGTGCCCATAACGCCAACTGTCGTTCTCGTAAAGGTCGTCTCAAGGGGGAACTCCGTCGCTGCCGTAGGTGTCGTAAAAACAATACAGGCATCTAGCAGCGCCTTCATCTTTATTGCTTCGACAACGCTGGTTCACTCAGGATATCTCTCAGGATTTAGTTCATAACAACTGAACATCTCAATATAGAGAAAATGATTCTTCAGGTTAGATCGTGAATAAAGTCTTGCGCGTCGTGCTTCTTCGCCACGTTGCTCGATATGTAGCAAGGGTAGAAATGGTAGTTGAATTAGCGTGGGAGAAATGCCAAATCTACAAATATACCCAACTTAGTATGGGAAGATGATCTATCAGGAGCGTCACAATGTGTGTGCTACGAGAGGATAAAAATGTCGACGTTGAAGCGTATGGGTTTGGTCTGTAGAGGTAGACTGTTTGGTGTACGCTAAGTTAGAAGGTAGACCTCTTGACACTTTGAGGAAGTCATGGTCGGTCGATTATGTACACACAACCAGTTCGTTACTTCTAGGCAGCTGCTTTGTTAAAACACAGCTTCCTCCTAGATAGCACCTGATCAACCATCCCGTCCAGCACCAGTCCCCAGAACTACATGACAGTCCAAATAAGCAAACTCACATCACCACCACCAGTAAGCACGTATGCAAGACCTTCTCATTCAATGATGGTATTCATTTCTTATTCGTTTGACAACGAACATTCGCACTCCCCCTCGCAATACTACGATCTAGATAGTACATTCTCCTCTTGTCCTCCTCTCTCCTCCTTTCTCCTCTTTTCACCCATCAATCGACAAGCCATTACCCCCTGACTCAACGTCTTAAAATCCACGCACCAACAATCAAATTATCTCTTCCCTCTCAATTAAGTCGCGCCATTAACGTAATCGTAACGACGCATGAAGATAAGGTCCAATAGCCAATAGCTATGCCATGACCGTGTTTTCCAGAGTTGTTGTTATTGTCCAGCTAGCTAGAAACCCGATATCGATGGAGGAAACGAAGTGAAAGAAGTGAAACGTCGGGGGAATCGAAAAAAAGAACGCAATAAACAACTCCGAAAACTCCAATCGTGGATTCAACTAGCGATACTGAACGTCGTCGAATAGTGAAAAATAAGGTGGTATCACGCAATCTTGTTTATCTTCCGACATGTGTCTTGTTCTCGAAAGTTTTGTTCTAGTGGTATCATCAATAGCGGGAAAAGATTCAAGACAAGAAACGAAGAGGTATATGAAGCCGCATCAAGTCTCGGCTGGCGAATGAATCCTGGGCGAACGACATGTGATTATAAACAGATCAAAACGGCAGATGCGAATGAAGAAATGCATTATGACGTGACTAGTGGGATGGACGGGTTGGCCCTAATCATGTCACCCGCGGTGTCCGTTTACTACGGGCCCATATACCGTCCCTAGCGGCGGGTTGCTGGTGGCGGCGTTCCCGGGGCACCAGTCCCTTCCATGTTGCCCGTCAACTCAGCAACACGGGCTTTGATCCGGGCAACGCGAGATTCAATGGCTGCAGGATGTTAGTTCGGATACAAAATAAATCAGGGTGGCCTCAAATGGACCGGGACCACCTTACTCTCTTCACCACTGGTTTCATCATCACCATCTGTAGTCTTGCTGTATCCACCACCGCTTTGCTCCTCGCTCTGACGGGTGGCGGCGCGTTCGGCGGCGTTTCTTCGGATGGCTGCCCACCGATCTTGTGTGGCTACTATTGGCGATGGCGCTGTTTCTCCATGTTCCTGTCTGGGGCTGCTGGAGTGGCGTGCAATGGGCGGGGGAACAGCATCATCATCATCACTCTCGAGATCAGGTGCAAATGCCGGCTGATCCGTCAACGGACCTTGATCGAACCGTGAGAATTCGTCCCGGGCTTCATTGGCATCACCTGTGTTGACGCGCGAAACGTCGTCATCGGCGGCGGGGTCGTAAGTAGGCTCTTGTCTCACTGCGGGTGTCGAGAGCTGAGTAGGTGTCTTATCATCATCCACTGTACGTATCGGAGATGTCTCACGGACAGACTCGCTGGCTCGCGGCTCGGGTCGTGGTGTCTCGGGTAGCGGAGATTCGACACGACTAGACTGGGCTGCCAAGAAGTTGTTCACGTCGGTGGCTGCATTGTCGGGAAGCTTAGACTGCCTATTCTTGTTGCGCCCAAACAGTTTTCTAAAGCCAACGCCTGTCTTCTTCTCCTGCTTGTGAAGTTTCTTATGCTGCTTTTTACTCTCGGGACTACTGCCGGGCTCGGGTGAAACCATGTTCTGGCGGACGTATTCGAGGCTGTCATCTTCGCGCGGCAAAGGAGGCAACGGTGAGTCACGACCAACTGGGGCAGGACGCTCAGCTGGGTGAATGTCCTCGAGATTCTTCTGCGGAATGGCAGGTGGTGCTTCCTTTGGAGGTGGAGGCGACTGTACGCTGGGAGGCTCTGGCGATCGGGGTGATAGAGGCTTTTCGGGAACATCTGGCTTGTAATCATTACCATTTGACATGCTGCCGTTTGCCTCACCCATTCCGTTCAATTGTCCAAGGCCACGTCCGGCATTCATATTGCCGAGATACGCCTCGCGGATGGCGTCTTTGTCATATTTGTTAGCCCATTTCATGGCCGGAGAAGCCTCCTTCATTATAACTGGTTGTAGAGTCAGAACGCTGTTGGTTCGATCTCCCAATACCGGGTCGGCCCGTCCACGTCGTTCGGGTAGGTTTTCTTGTTGTTGCTGCTGTTGTCGTGCGCTTAGTTGCTGTGCGGCAGCCTGAATCTTGGCCTGTTGATCCGGTCCGATGCTAGTCTTGCTAAGCATGCTTCCAGTGGTACCGCTTGGGTTAAGTCTATCGCCTCGGTCAAAAGCACCTTTACTAGTAGACTTGCTGCGCGAAACGCCTGATTTACCACGTCTTGTCCAGCTAAAAAAGCCCTTCTTCTCCGCTATATAGGCGCCTTCATCGGGCTCAGGCGCAGCTCCCTTGACCATCTCTTCCATGACCAACCATTTCCCAGAGCGAACAGCCGTCTCGACCACTGCACATCTGCCGAACGCGGATTTTCGTTCTGCAGTCTCTTCTGGGGCTAAACTGCTCATCCATACCCACCAGAAAGCCTCGTCGAGATCAAACCGCGAGATGCTGGCCAGCTCACCCGGCTCGAGTTGTCGTTCCGTCTCAAGTCTAGGTCGATGGGACTGCGAACTTCGTTGTCGAATGTTTGTCTCAATAGGTGGGAGAACCTTATCCGGTGGCAGCAGCATGTTCGAGTTTCCTGATTCATCAACAAAGCCCGAAGACAAGAAGTCGGCCCACGAAGGGGTTGTCGGTCTTCCTAGATTCATGCCAGACGCCGGCGTCTTTCGTAATCCTTGAGAGTGCGGAAGATCGATTTTAACAAAGTCATCTTCCTCATCTACCTCTTCTAAGCTACCGCCAAATCCAATGTCTTCGAATCGCGACCACGATGCATCGCGTAGACCGGTGGAATGCTTAGAACTTGATACGTGCGACTGATTCGCTAACGAGATCGCCTTAAGAACTCTGCGGCACTCCTCAGTCAAGGCCGCCACTGGATCTTCGTACTCGGAAAACTCTTGCAGAGGCCTGTCGTCTTCACGATATTGAAAGTGGTTTGCACGGCGTAGCAGAGCAAAAGGTGTCGGCGAGACGGTATCGACGATCATGACAACTTTATAAGTGGACGAAAGCATTAGCGAAGGCGTATGCGGAGGGTATTCGGTTTCCTGCAGTAGCTTCTGCAAGGACATGGGTAGCATTGAGATGGCGGCGCTCTTGGGCTGTTGAGGAGATAGCGATCGGAGATATGCGAAGAAAAGGTGGCTGGTGGCATCCGCAGCGCTGCAAGGTACCCGATCAGTCAGTCAGTCAGTCAGTCAGTCAGTCATGCATCAGATATTTAGATCGTCATGCGAGACGTAACATTCACGTAAACGTAGGGTAATTGCCGCCGTACCTTGACCAGATCTTGTACCCTCCTTCAAATCCGTTACCAGTATCTTTGTGTTCAAAGGCCCACCATGCTGCCATCCGCGAAAGTTTTCGGCCACCAAAACCATTCGCCTTTCCGTGAGCTGCGATTGCAGATAGCAGGTCGAAGTAGTCGAAGGCAATACTGGACCGGGCCTCGTTCTCGACACTCAGGGGAATAAAGGTCGAGAAAGAATCCCGAGCCATGTTCGAGTCTACCGTTGTACTCAATTGTTAGCGGATTCATGCTCCTCATGCCCCTGCCTTTGCGCCCCATTTCAGCATGCCATGTGACCATACCTTGTTCTCCGACCTTAAACAGCTCATAGGCATCCCAACCAACTAGACCACCAGGGATTCTGCTCCAACACCATTTGAGGACATCTGATATGACCTAGAAACAACGGCAGCCGGATCAGTACAATGATCAAATGCCATCACGACAACAGACACAAAACCACATACCATGGGCTCTGTCATGCGTAACTCATGCGAGAGGTTCTCGCCATGCAAGCCATGAGCGTCATCGAAAAAGTGGCGGATAAATGTGCGCACAGCACTAGGATCTGAAGTTGGGCGAAAAGGTAAAAGGAGAAATGGAAGATCGAGAGCTATTCATTCCACCATGGTTAGCTCGTTGTACAATATGTAGCTCATGAACGCGTAGAACAGAACCATGACCGATATAAAACTCATGGAGGCCATTTACCTCGTGATTTCAGCTCAGCAGTGCATCGATGAATCAGGTCTTGGACCTCTTCTGGCTCGACCGAGGTGCGCGCATAGGCATCGTCCCAACGTGCTTTGCCGGATAATTGGGGGCTTGATTCGGCGGCTCCATTCTTCTTGGATCTGAGCTTCCCATCCTTGCCCCGTATCCGGGAGAATAGGCTAGGCATTTTCAAGGAGAATGGCGAGTCGAGGATAGAAAATCGAAATCTCCGGATGAGCACCATGCAGACATAAAAGCAGCAACGTCAGTAGTATCGATAAATCGATGATATCGATGCACAGCACCCAATTGAAGGAGGGTTGTTTGCTCCGGGCGGCGGGGGGAAGGAGCCTGAGATTAGGCGTATTACGTCGTTTGAGAAAATTGGGAAGGGAAGGAAAAAAAGAGAAGAGGTCCGTTGCAAGCGTTGCGCGACAACTCAGAGGTGGTGGGGGACCCTGGTTGGATATCAGATTGTAATAATATCCGATTTGTACGGGCGTCAATGCACGTCGAGCTGGCGCGGACCAGGGTGAGTAGCCACTGGACGGATGGAGCGAGGGATACACTACGCTACACTATGAGTTGGCAACAGTCGGTCGACTCGTTGATTTGCCTCTCTGGCTTGCCTACTGGGCAGGGGATCCGGGGATTGGGAACGAAGCTTGCAGAATGCAGAATGGTTCGTTCGTTCGCTCGCTGGCCTGTTTGCCTTGTACCCTGATTCCAGCCTGACACTCGATTGGGTGGTTGCGGCGTGGGTTAGAGTAGAAACAGAAAAGGGAGCCGGTGCCGGTGCAGCGAAAGAAAATATTGATGAATGAAAGATGATAGCCGCTAATGGGACGATCTTGGATTAATCTTGGCGTTGGATGAACGTGGGTGTCGGTATTGCGTGTGCTTGTGCTGTGCTTGTGCACGTCACCAACCAACTAGACCGTAAGGACAATCAATCTAGATGAGTTCCTCGACTGAGTTTAAAAGAGCGTAGGTAACTATCAATACTAAGGCAATAAACTATTATGCCAAAGATTCAAGAGAACGATAATAAACGTTAGAAGAAGGATGGGGTCATCCTAGTGTAGGTAGTGTAGGTTAGATAATGCGAGGAAAGTATTGGCACAAAACGGTTGGTTAAGTTGGTACTACTACCTACCTTAGGTATGTACAGTATGTAAGGAAGAAAGAGCAGGGGGGTCCAGGGGTTTGATTGTTACTGTGATAGAGATGCACTAAAAGTTAGGTAGATACATTAGACAGCAGCTTTGACCTCATTATTTCCGCTCTCTCGTTTTCGATTTGTCCACTGATCAAGTGCAGCATATCCAATTTCTATGATAGGTAATTTGTGCAGTCGGATATATGAGGAACCGTTGTTGAGTTATCATAGGATGCATATCTAAGTGTGTAGTGTAAGATTTACTACTAGGTACAGGCACCTACCCTTACAGGCGGTACCTAGTTAGTGTACTTATACATAGGTAAGTACAGTACTTACCTTAGTTAGCTCATGGTTACGCTACTAGTCGATCCATGCAGTTGGTGCAGACGGTGGAGACTCTCAAGTCTGGCCGGTAAATCTCATTTAGCTTCCGGTCATAGGCTGACTGGAAATTACAGGACGGAACCGGCCATACTAATGATAATCCTTACTCGTAGTCCGGTACTAGACTGTTTAAACTGTTTAAACTATCCTCGAAAACATTAATATCTCGACTTCTTTTGCGAATAGGCAGTGAGTACTACAGCACGTCCGGTCGTTATTGTCCGGATCATATAAACACTTACATACGCACTTGCAGCCAGCTGAAAATGTTCTAGGGATGCCTCGACCAGTCAATACCTTGGAGCCACAAGATTGAAATATTGCCCTGTTGCCATCGTCTCGTCATAGGACGATGGATTGCTTCTGGAACAAGGTTCGAGAAGCAAGAGCATACGCGCTGAATACCCGACCGACAGCTGTGTGTTGTGTCCGTGTAGAGCGAAGTTAAGCGCGGAGAACCTCCATCGATCACAGATATTGCCCCATGGGGTTCAAGATAATCGTATCAGCCGCACGCATGTCCGTATGTGGCTTCATGACGATTCATCGGCGGTGCCAAATACAATCTGACATTTCAGAAGAGTGACGACCCATTCAATCGACGCACCACTGTTCAACACAAAGTCCGGCGGCGTCTCTTTCTCCGGATCAGTGGCACCCAACCATTATGATATCTTAACATGAACACTAATTCTAATTTTTCATTGAAGATACTCAACAGTCAATAGAACTGTTCGTTGGCCAATATCAACTCAGTCTGACACTTAAACAATACCTACCTACTTGACTTCTAGAAAATGACTGTCAAATAATCAGCCAATAGCATCGCAAAAGATCAACTTGATGACTTGCTAAGCAGTACCACAGAACAACCCGTTCGGAATCACATAGCCCTTCGAATGCATGCCAAGACGGCGCCCCCTTTTTCTCGTGGTCCGATGTCTACACACTTTACGTCTTTCCACCCACTCATGATGCCGGCTGGGACGCCGACCCTGCATGAACAATGTCGAGGTACAGCTCATCAAACCCGCAGCCAATGGGTCGTCCCGAACTGGCTTTCCCGCACCATCACCATTGGACGGGGACTACGGTATGCTTCTGGTCATTCGTCATCGACCCCAGAATGCTGCCATACACACCGGAATACACTACATAGTATGGAGAAAATACAGTAATTTCTAGCCTACGCCCTCCAAAAATTTCGACGCGTCTTTTTCGCGTTCTCCTCATCGCTTTCTATGACGATTGACGCAGCGAAATAAAACGCTTCAGAATAGAGCATCTATCCGTCCAACCACTCAATCTACACGGGTACTCACTTCATCTACAGGCGTCGTGCTCTCTGCGGTCTGACAATGCAACGTCGGCTCCTGCAGTGCAGCCCAGTGGCTTGCTTGATCGCGAAGTATTACAGCTACACGTCGGGTGTACCCTATGTGCTTAAATTCCTATATGTAGGTACTTTTCGGGGCTAACTCCAAAACATAAACTTTGACGGTAATGCAGCCAGCCCTCTCCAGGCTTACTTTTTTTCACGCGGAAGGGTTGGTGGATCTCCCACTCCCACTCTCTCCACATTCCCGAAAAGGCAGGTTTTCCATATTGGAACGCGACAAGGACATGCATCTCAGAACTGATACTCGTTGACCTGCAGATATAGTGATACCACAGATCAGATATTTGTGTGCAGCATAAATACGAACCACGACGTGAAATATTGAGGAGGCTAGAAAACATGCTGACTTCGGACAGCAAGCACGGGATCTCATCATCTGATAAATGGCTCTCACAGCATCAGACAAAGCAATACCACCAAATTTAAGGGAACTCTACTCAGACCCCTCACGCGCAAAACCAACTCGTTTCACATTCTACGAAGATGAGGAATACACAAGGAACGCCAATACGTAAGCCTCGTACAAACACAACATATCACAGGACTCGATTCCTGGTTTGCGATTCACAAGCTATAATCAGTACCCGTTATCTATGCGCCGTGATTTATCTACCCGTATGGCCTCGACGACCCCTCAACGAATCCAATAATTGTAGTACGGGAACTGTCTGTGAGCATCAATACGCGCCTGACGTCCATGAGTGGCCGAGATAGGGAACCTAGTTTGCTAAGCGAGTAAGTAAATGCGTATACTAGTGATAATCTCAAGTCGGTAGAGCATCCCAGATATAAATCACCAAACGCAAGTGGGTAAGCATCTCAGTATGGAAGTAGATAAATCGGTGCAAGGAGTTGAGGTAAAGCAATATCAACGAACAAGTTAACTTTTAGAATTATATCAAATATATAATACACCAGTCCTCATCATAACCATCACCACAAAAGAACCCAAATCAGTCAAGACATCCTCACATCCATATCCACGCAGTATTATTATTCCTTCCAGTGTGACGCACTCTCAGTATACATTTAGCTAGACGACTAAGTCATAGCGATCAACTCTACAATCCACCCAACCCAGCCAATTTTATACATTGAGTGAGTCTACACAACTCCAAATACCAAGTATGGACACATACGGTATAACCCACCCATCCCTTCAAATTCCCAAACCGAACGCCAAGCCAATCCCAAAGTTATTAACACATCATTAATCCTTTTCATCTACTCCCCCTTCGCCCTGCTTCTCAAGGACCTCGCTCTCCTCTTTATTACCATCGACTTCACCGACGGCAACAACAGGCGTAGCGCCCTCCCCCTCTCCATCCGTCTCCTTCTCCCCATCCACTTCCTCCTCTTTCTCTCCCTTCTCCGCCGCCTCCTCCTTCTTCCTCTTCTCCTCCGCAAGCGAAGTAGTAGGCTCTCCATCGGGATTCAGATTCCAATCAATCTCACCGTGGGCACCATATCTAGTATTCAACCACTCATTCGCCTTTCTAAAATGTCCACAATCAAAGAATCCCCTCGAGGCACTCAGTGGTGAAGGATGCACACTCTTCAGCACAAGATGTCTCTTCTGATCAACTTTGGCAACTCTATCTCCCGCCGGCTTTCCCCAGGCCAAGAAAACAACCCCCCTAGTCCGCTTCTGCGCTACTAGATCAATGACCTTTTGTGTAAAGGCCTCCCAGCCGCGCTTCTGGTGCGAGTTTGCGGCGTGCGCGCGCACGGTGAGACAAGTGTTGAGCATGAGGACGCCGTGCTCGGCCCAGGGGGTGAGCAGGCCGCCGTTCTTGGGGGGCGGGACGAAGGAGGGGTAGTCCTTCTTTAGAGCCGTGTACATGTTCTTGAGAGACGGTGGTGCTGGAGTTGGTGGGCGAACAGAGAAACAGAGCCCGTGCGCCTGGTTGTGGTTGTGGTAGGGATCTTGGCCTAGGATTACGCATTTTACTGTGTGGAAGGGGGTGTGGCGGGACCTAGGAGCGATTAGTGTTCGTTCATTCTATAACCGTTGAGAGCGAGCATTGTGCGTAATAAATAGCATAGACAAGGCTACCAAAAAGCAAAAGCGAAAGCAAAACACATAAAAACATACCAAGAATAAACATCCTCACTAGGCGGGAAAACATCCTGGCCCGAGCGAACCTCTCCCTCAATGAACTTCTTAAGGGCAATGAACTCCGGTTTGACAATCTCGTCCTTAAGTAGGGCCAACCAGCTAGGATCGAGAGTATTGATCTCTAGGCCGAGATGTTTCTTCTGCTCGGGCGTCAAAGTAGCGACCCAGGCGGCCTTGTCGAATTTCGAGGCCGGGTTCGATGCGGATGAGGGTGAAGATGTAGACGAAGATGTGGAGGCGGTCTTGGGAGGTCCGAAGAACGATGTGATGCTCCCATTTGTCTTAGTCTTCTTCGCATCGGCCGCGGCGGCCGAGTCGCCTTTGCGTTTTAGGGAGGACATTCTGCGGGCTTGGGGATGTGTACGCAGGTGTGTTGGTGTATGTCTTTGCGTACGGGGTCTAAAAACCGTTCGATTCGCGCCGTAATACAACGCAGCAAGTGGTTGAGACGCGCAATCTTGCAATGCAGGACGGTAAACGCTTGCACCCCACGAACGCACAGGCGAAAAAATGGTATGACGCAAGCAGGGGCCAAGCAGCGTCGCAGTGGGAATTTTGAACAGAATTTTGAACAGAATTTTGGAAGAAATCGTGAGATAGAGCAGAGTACTCAAATCAACTGTACAAAGGTGTGGAAGAATCAATTGGACAAGGCCAAAACCAATTGAAACAGAGTCAGCAAGTCTCAGCTATATAGGCGTTAATACCTTGCGCGAGAGAGCGTACTATAAAGGGCTTGGATGATGATATTTCGGTTCGCGTTTAGTAAGACGCGTCCCGCTCAGGCACTTTACCGGGATGCACGTACTTTACGCGAGTTCATGTGGCACGTGCAGATGCTTTAGTGACGTTGGGGGCGCCATTAGTGTAGCTCTCGCGGGCGAACACCGTACGACTTACAGCAAACGATTGATCTAGACGTCATGTCATTAAAGCTACATCCTAGTCTGGTTCTAGCTATAATGAATATCACTATTTCATACGCACCTCAGAACTACTAGTTTTGTTCTGTCATTTTTATTAAGCAGTAGTAGTAGTAGGTAAGGTCTTTAATCATACAATATTCAACTCCACGCCAAACAATCCCCAACTCAATCACACACTCTCTTCTCTCTACCATTACGTCTTGAAACCATCATGGTGCGATTTTGTTGTCTTGCCTCTCAAAGCCCCTTCTATAAAGTGACCGCTCTAGAATGTTGCGTGCTATACTGTGCCGCCCCTTTTCCCCTGTCCGGTCCGGTCCGGTCCAGGCCCTGTCCAATGTATATGCGGTCCCCAAAGTATCGCGGACAAGGTATCATGAAAACAAAAACGCCAAAGCCAACTCCAACGCCGGCCAAATGCAAAAAAAGACGGAGTCGAGTGAAGATGTGTATGCGCGTCAGATCCCCTCCCTCTCTCTCTCTTCTTCCCTGCCATAGTAACTCGTCCCGGACATCACGGTTTTTCGTTTCGCGCCTCCAACAATTTCATCTCGTGCCGCTCGTTCATGCTTCGAAACACCTTCTTGCCCACTTCGTAGCTACTGATCATGATAGCACAAGCCGGCGCCACCTTGAGGGTTCGTGGTATCCACCCGGTCCACAGTCCAGCTACACCTTCGGTCCTGAATATATGCCATAGGAGTCGAGCCATGTTGCCTTCTTCAGGAGCCACGGTCTGTCCCGCTGAGGCTGCCGTCTTCCTGGTCGAATCCCGGTACACCTGTGTCCTCGTCTTGCCGACGTCGAAGGGCATCGTAATCATAGATGCGGCAGCGCCCGACAAGCCCCCGGCTGCGAAACTATCTACCAGGACGGCTGTATGATTCTCCTCGCTCTGTGACCTAGCCCTTTCTCTCGAGCGAAAACCGGGGTCGCGGGATAACGAACGACCGCGGCGCTCTTCACGCATGTCGGTCAACCTGTTACGGATTGTCTCGTATCCCAGCCAGTACAGACCCGAGAAGGGCACATCGCGCCACAGATGAAGGGTGATGCCTCGCCATAATGAACGATAACCGTTCTCCGCAACCATCTCGCGAAGTCCCTTAAGTGTGTCCTTGAGATGACTCGTCGCTGTCGAGCCAGAAGAGGCCTGGAGACGTGTTTTGAAGAGTTCGATGGGGCTGACAGCAGCCACCGCTAGTATGCGCGCCGTAGAACCCGCTGTGACAGCCTTGTAATCGTCTCTAGCAAGTCTGCTTATAGGGCTCTTCTTGTTGAAGCGCAACCAATCGTAGCCCGTAAAATAGATGATGTTGGCGGGAATGGCCATGAGAAGTGTCGGCGACAAACCCCTCCATAGTGTAGTGACCCCCTCGTTGCGCGCAATCTTGCGCATGCCGTCAAAGGTCGATGTGAAGGTGCGCTTCTGTGCCTCCTCGACAGCGCACTCGCCTACACCTGCGCCCGCCGTCAATCCTTCCAATCTCGGACCAGCAACACAGGCTTCCATATTGTTGTTCATGAAGAACACTTCTCGGCAGCACGATGTTATGCCAAGGTTCGCGGGTCGGAAACCATTGGGTGATGTGATGGCGAGTCTCCGGAAGTCTGGGGTGGTGTCGGCGGGGACGGCTGTAGTATTAGGTTGTGGTGTCGAACCTTGCGATTGTAATCGAACACGGACGACATCGAGAGGAGTAACTGTGAATTGCTACAAGTTAGCATATGCTTCCACCTATTCGACCATCACAAAGAAGCAGAAATAGAGGGACGAAACATACCGAGAAGAGAGGTCAGAAGACTACCGGTGATGGCAGAGGTCATCTTCTGTCCAGCTGTAATGTCCATGCCATCGGTATTGGCATGGTCGTTTGCTGAGGAAACCATGGTCGGCCCAACGAAAGCATCCTCGGCATTCGATAATCTGTCGTGATTTTGCTGGTCGAAGCTGGATTTGCCGGTCGACATTGTATGCTTGCTGTAAGGGTAAACCTATACGTAGGTGTTTGAGGGCTGACTCCGGGGTTCCGGAGAACGCCCGTCAGTGAAAGAGCTCGGCGCAGACGTGGTCGTGACCAGTATGCAATTCGTAATAGAGCTAGTCGTAGGTAGAAGAGCAGGAAGAGTTGGGGGAATGATGACGGAGTATAGGAATGAGGAGTAGTGGTGGTGTGAGTAGTGAGATTCGGAGAGAGAGAAATAGAGAGTGCGGATATGAGAGATGGAAATAGACAGGCGTGCTGCAGACAGCAGACCGCAGACTTGCAGACTGCAGAACCGAAGACTGGGAAGAAGCTTTACTGAGGTAGGGATCTAAAAGCTAGTAGTGTCGGGTCTAGTGCCGTCTTAAACCGCAAAATGAAGCAGAGAAGGTGGGTGTGAAGGTTGCTCCGTTGTAGTTACTGTCCGTAGTAGCAGTAGTAATGGGGGGGGCGACATGCGACCGCAGGGTTCTCCTACGCTATCTACGTCAACAGTTACACAGACCAATTGATATGCTCTCCGATAACAAGTGGTTGATCTCTTTCAAATTAAATCGCTGCTTTAGCCATTTAGCTCGTTTGGTGGTTGTGGTAGATCGCTCAGAGTCGAAGGCTTTCTCCGCGTCACTATTATATAAATTATCCGCAGTGTTCTATTGCAATGCTGGAATTTTCTGGCCCATGTGCTCCGACAACCGCTCCGACCGAGACCGAGCAAAGACTGCTACCAACTCCATCGCCCATCCCTGTCGCGACATCAGAGCCAATCAGAGCCGACGGACTCTTCCAAACCCCGTTGAAGAAGATACTTTAATCTACATACTCCGTACGTAGGGTGCTGCATGGATAATAAGCTCGGCAACCACCAAAACGAGGGGTACTGTCTTGTTAACGTAATAACATTCAATTGTTCAGCATTGAAAGAAGCGCTACCGAAGTTAGTATGTGTAGATCTTATCAGATCTTCTATGTACATTCATTACACATCAAGCATTATCAACATGAGGAAGTGAATTATAGTATAGACATGAAAGGATATAGTAGAAACATAGTATCCAAGCTATGATCTAGGTAAATAAACCATAGGTAAGACTGCCTCTAAATATTGTGATCACTGGTCACTATTGCTTGACTAAGTTACCCGGTAATTATTCTACATCGACTACGCGCTGCAACGGTCGGAGTTAAGACCCGGAGTTGCGCCACAGTCCCAATTAAGCAAATCTACTTGTTACCGCTTGACGGGATTAACCTCTTTTCATTGTATCCTACAGGATGTACATAGTAGCACTCATCGGTGTGACTAACCGACTCACTGACTAACTGACTCTTTCAGGACAAGTCAGGGTCCAATGGTAACACCGCTCTCTAGATAATATATGTACACGGATTGCGACAACGCTCTTGATATTCTTATTTCACAAGTTGCACCTGCAATAATTGACTTTCACTTTCACCTATCTCACAACACAATATCGAAGTCGTCATCGAGATTGGGGGTTAGAATTAAATTGGGATTGAGACGTCCTATATAGATTTCATTACATCATTCTCTGGATACTTACAGTACCTTAACCGTATCTCCGCTTCATACCCACTCATCATCATTGATAAGCCATCATCATGGATCAACCACCCGAGCAGATTCAGAGCGAGCTGGAGAGTTTCAGACGACAATGGCGAGAAGAAGTCTCATCACGAACAAAGAAGCCACCACCAGCACCACCAGCACCACCAGCGCCTGCATCTGTCTCGTCAGCATCAGCATCTGGATCAAGGCCAACTCACCGTCCCGGTCCCTCATCAGCCGTGACCAACAGACCGCCCCGGAGACATGAACCTCCTTCGCACACAAAGGGGCCAGCATCTGTCGGCAAGATCGGGCAATTGGACGATGATGATGAAGATTACGTGCCAGCGCCCGTCTTCGAAGCCGACGGCTCATCGTCTGTTGCTAAAAAAGGCGGGCACACATTAGACGAAGACAAGGCAAAAGAACCCAAGACGGCCTTGGACTTCTACGAACACGCCGTAGAGAGGGAGTCAACGGGCAAGCTAGGAGACAGTCTGCAACTGTACCGCAAAGCTTTCCGCATGGATGACGGGGTAGACCGCAAGTACCGCGACAAGCACTTCGCAGGGCGGTGGGGGAAGACAGCAGCCCAACAACAGCAGCAACAGATCAATCCATCCAATGCTGCTGCAACAGTCCCCAATACCGCCCACCACTCACTGGATGGTAGTGGCGGCGGTGGCAGCGGCGAGGCAGCAATTCCGCTCTCATTCCCTGAGCTGATAGCCAGCTTCGCGGGTTTAAAAGTCGAAGGCGCACCACCAGAATGCGAAGGGGTGGACCCGCCACCATGTCCGATGGCAGCACTACCAGACGAGATCCTCGTGCACATCCTACGGGACGTAGCGACAGCCGACGTGGGTGATTTCGTGCGGTTGTCGCAGGTGTGCAGACGACTCGCGTATCTCGTAGCAACCGAGGACCAGATCTGGCGGCGCGTATGTTTAGGATCCGAGTTTGGGTTCGGGGGCATGCACAGGCACTTCCAGACATCCATCACCTGGAAACCTCTAGGCCTGTCCGAAGCACTGTCTGAGTCCGCCGATACTGAAGCAGAGACAGAGGTAGAAGCAGAAGAGATCTACACCCTAGAAGACCTATTCCACCGCCGTGCGGAAGCCTCACAGGCAACAACCCTCTCTCTCTATAAAAACGTGGCCGGAGGCGGATACGCGACATGGCAATCGATGTTCCGCCGACGTCCGCGCGTGCGGTTCAACGGATGCTACATCAGCACGGTGAACTACATCCGACCGGGCGTGAATGCAGGGCAGCACCTGACTTGGAACACGCCCGTGCATATCGTGACGTATTACCGGTATCTACGTTTATTCCGGGACGGGACGGCCATCAGTCTTACGACGACGGATGAGCCTGCGCACGTGGTGCATCATCTGACGCGGGAGAACGTCCCTTCTCACAGGGGGAGCGGTCATGGACATACACATCATCACCAGAATCAACACCAACATCAACACCTCCCCCAACCCGTAATGTCCTCCGCCTTAAAGGGGCGGTGGCGCCTATCCTCGGCGCTCGATATCTCATCGCCCAACACTTCCCCTCTCAACCCCCTTCCCAAGAATTCCAACACCAGCACCACCACCCCAACAGAGAACCTAGAAAGCGACCTGTACATCGAGACGGAAGGCGCAGTAGGGGCGAAATACACATATCGCCTCGACTTATCCCTCCAGAGCGCGGGCGGGGGTCGTAAGCAATCCTCAGCACCGCGCAACAACAAGCTCGTGTGGCGTGGTTTCTGGAGCTACAATCGTCTTACGGACGACTGGGCGCAGTTCACGCTCAAGAACGACAAGCCTTTCTTCTTTAGTCGGGTTAAGAGCTATGGGGTGGGGGAGTAGGGTATAGTACTGTACAGTACAGTAGAGGAGGCGGATTGGTGGGGCTGGTGAATGTAGAGATTAGGGAGAGTAGGGTGAAGATATGGCAAGTAAAGATAGATATAGTAAATAAGGTAAGGGCCTAAACATAAACAGATAAACAGCCTGGATGGCCTAGACAGAGCAGGGGATTTTAAACAAGCCTGCTACTATCCATACAAATACAACAAGTCAAGAAATCAATAGCATCCAATCTCCATGTCAGCACACATCAACGGTTGAGAATCAACATTGTGGAGCATATACGCTTGTATTTCAGCACCGCTATCCACTCAGCGACAGATCATTGTTCAACTTGCGTCCTGACCCTATAAGCCTCATCACTGAGCTCACATGCTAACATGACACCGGTACAAAATCCGATGAATAGAAAGACGCCGCCCTATGATCTCCATACGTCCACATTCGAACTCAAATTCTCAATACAGAACCTTTAAATCAAGGAAAAATCATCCCTGTGCACTAATTCGAAAGTGAATTCCCAACACCTTAGTGTGTTATTCTCTGGATCGAGAAATGAGCAAGGAAGATGACCAGCAAGTCTCCATTCCTACCTACAGGCAATGGAATACTCCATAAACAGACACTATTCCGCTAAATCAACTGATACTCAGGGCCATCGAGGGTGCCGACCATATTCTTAAATCTTCTTCTAACATTGTACGTAGGCACAGGGGCGACGGAGCTGCGAGGAGGTTGCCGCCGACGAGAAGATTGCTGAGATCCTTCGGGGCTATCTTCACGTTTGGGTGTTTGAGGTGGCGACGGAGAACGGGCTCTCTTACTACCCGTGGCGGGTTGAGAGGCAGATACTCGGTTAACAACAAAGCGTCGAAGGGAAGTCGAGCTTGGTTTCTTATCCGGAATTTTCCCCATTTCTACCTTAGCCGGGCTCTTGTTGCTGCCAGTTGCTGGTTGAGATGCCGCTAGGCGACCTAGAGGCACGGGTGGAATAACGAAAGGGCGTCGAGAAGTTGAGCCTGGTTTCTTTTCTTGAACTTTACTCTTTTCTGGAACAGCTGGGCTCTTGCCGGTCGTAGCTGGTTGAGACGCCGAAACTTGCCAAATAGGCACTCTAGTAGGGACTGAAATTCGGCCCTTTTCTGGGACTTCGGGTTTTACTACCTTAATCGGGCTCTTTTTGACATTTGTCAGTTGAGATATGGCTGGGCGAACTGGAAGCTCAGCTGGAATAATATGAGAGTGTTGAGTAGTTGAATTTGAGGGTTTTTCTAGACCTTTATCCTTTTCTGTGTCAATCGGATTCTTGCTCGTCCGCACCGGCTGAGATGCTGGAATTGGAGGAACAAGAATGCATTCTCGTTGCGGATTTGGGCCTTTGTCCACCCCTTTACCCTTTTCTACGTAAAATCGACTCTCGCCACAGACCCGACGAGGCTTTAGAGCTAGATTCCAAAAGGAGATAGGAGGAACATCTAAGTCGCTGGCGCCAGGATCTTGCGTGTCATTCTGTACTTTGTCGACTTTGTCAGACTTGGGGATTGATTCTCGACCGATTTCTTTTTGTTGGCATGCTTCTTGGCTACTTGAATATTTTTTGCTCGACGATCGTTCTTGTTCTATTGAATGCATCACTAGCATACTAGGGTTAGGGAGACGCCTATGATGTATGCTCTCGGAGGCTTCATAAGCTTCAAGGATGGGTATCGGCCATCTCGTCACTTACCGCTCAACCCAGCTAACGCTCGAGAAGAAGTGTTCGATACTGGGCTGGGGACTATCGTTCCAGATAGATCAGGGTTAGGAATGCCCTGTTGAGATAGGGTTCCGTTTTCCTCCCTGCTATCGCTGTCGTGCAACCAGCCCTTGATGTCTTCTGATTCCGGAGACGAGTTGCGTAGAACAGGGCCGCTTGTTGTGTCGGAGACACAAAATACCGGCTCCTCTTGAGGGCCAGGCGGAAGATCATCACGATTATCTTGCTTAGTGGCAGTGACGGTGCTAGAATTGCTATACTCCTTCAACAGATTACGGTTGGTTTCGTCTTCTCTAAGGAGGTGGTATTGTACGAGAATATCCGCATTAGCACCAAGCAACCTGGACGCGATGCCGCCGTCATCACCGAGTTGGTTACCGTTTTGATCAGATGCATTACAATCTATTTGCTGACGGCGAAGCGCTTTTAGCTTCTTCTCGGTGTCGCGGTAAATCTTGTCAAGCTCGGCTCGCAGGTCTTCTCTGAAGCGGGCTTGTGCTTCGTCAGCCAACCTCAGCGCTGCTTCAGCCATCAAGGCTTTGGCTCGAATGCGGATGGCTTCCTCGGACATATTGACACTACATGCGGCAACGAGTAAAAGTAGGTGATCAACTCTGTCGTAGATGTTGCTCGTTATAGATGTTCTTTAATCGAGCTCCTAAGAGACGACGGGGAGGATGTAGGAAGATACCTAGGTAGATAACGGACAAAATTACCGTTGTTGTTAGGTAGGCAGTACGTCACTATCTGTCATTCCTCCCGTAGAAAAAATCTAGACTGGAATTTCTTGACCACTACAATGTACCTGGTTATTAGGGAATAAGCGTGCTCTGAAAATCCTGGCTGAGTTTGATAGTAATTAAGCCATTCTTATTTCATAATGTTACAAGTTTGATTCGAGGTAAAGTTGTATGCTGTTGTTTAATAGTAACCAAGGCGCAAACAAAACCAACAGGGACTTTTTGTATTGACTGTACCGAGGTACCCTGACTCAAGTGCCAGCAGACATATACATTATAACATGATTCAAGGAGCAGAATGATTTATCTAATCTTCTATAGCTGTGTTCAGTAAGTGACTAGACATGTCGGAGAGTGTGGCGGACAAGCCCGGGAGTTATGATACCAACGTGCAATTGCATCACTGACATTAGTAAATCGCAAGGTATAAAAAAACGGTGCATTGTTGAGCATTCTAGTGTCCCTGGCTCTTGACCGACCAATGCGATGAGCGTTCTCCATGAAGTTCGTCAGGTCGACGCAGATAAGCTTGGCGTAGAACGGGACGAAGAAATCTGAAAATACACCGCTGGCAATTGAGATAAATCAATCGCGTACGATGAGCACCGAACACATCTCGTAACTAGTACAGGTCTAGGAAGACGGAACCGGGTTGGGCAAAAACAGATCTGCTTCAAATACATAAGTAAGGCACGCGAGGGTTCATGTAAATATTAAATTCAAGGCTATGGATACCACGTGTCCGATCCACGATTGTTCTCACCCAATGCCTCATGATTAACACGCACGGACGGGATCGTGGAATATCGCAGTTTACGCTTGTCAACTGTTGTGAAACTCCACTGCTTGCCATCGAGAGACTTGTAAGATATCATGTCGCCGGGCCAGGCTGATTTAGTGTATTACAAAGACCGTCGATGAAGAGATCCCATGATCTTGCTCCTCCATCATCTAGATAAGCCAAAGCCAGGAAGACATGCATCTCGTCAGTTGGCTTACAATGTGGGTACAGGATCTTCATTCACCAAGGATAGTCTGTACTAGCCTACGCGTGTATGTAGTGACAAACATCACGGCAGAATATCTTGCTCGTCAACATTCCGGCGTATCCTAGTCCGAGGAACGACAGACTCCTATCGAGATATTTAAATTCGGTAGATAAAGTTGGAATGGCAAAAATAGGCCGTCTCTTACGTATGCTGCATGCAGGTACGGTGTGTCGTTCGGCGTTCTCCATACCACGTGTGAAATGGAGAGAACTGTCCCGTGGGGGGACGCCGGGATTTCGGACAGGGGCGGTGGTTGCTTTCCGTTTCCAGCAACACGAGGACAGGGAACGACCACAGGGGCACTTCTGAAAGCGGACCTGTTAGTTACCGGATGAAGAATCAAATGTCACCATTGTGCTGCAAGTGTCAGGAGAGATCTCCACGTGCCAAGCTCCGTGTCGGCGGATTTGCACAGGGCTAACTCGATTACATAGTATGTTAAGTAACGGGGTAGCTGGTCACTTCATTCTAGATATCCATCGCGACATGTGATGGTGGGTGTGAATTCCCCGTATAAAGGGAGCCGGGCACCAAAAAAGGAGGGGTAGAAACGGTAGGCGAGCCTCGTGGAGGTTGAGGAGAACCGTTAGTTAAGAATTTGAGCTTAAGCTGCCGCTTCATGCGGCCTCATGTTGTACAGAATTGTGAACTATTACATGTGGTGGTACCCAGGTTTTTGCTTGTCAGGCATCGTCACGTCAACTCCACGGCAATTATAGTTAAAAATATAAAGCGCCTCGGGCTCCAAGGATAAGAAGTGCTTCGGGGCTACGCGATCTGACCGGTATAGCCTAACCGGCGCGAGTTGCTACATTGGGGACGCTATATGCACTAATAACACCTCGGTGAATAAGGGGAAGTGCTGTGCCAAGTTATGTATTTTCCGAGAATTCGAGTCGAAGTGTTAGTTATGCCAAGGGTGATCTCGAGGGTAAAGCGAGGTTGGCTCGGACAACTAACTTGTTCAAACGCAATGCGCTACACATAATCCGTAAATTAGCACAACTGGGTTCTTAAGGGGTCACGCAGAACGGATCTAGACCAATAGAAATAGATCACGATAAAGCATGTCGACCTTAGCGCAGATATCCGTTTTGGAAACCCGGTAGTCATAGTGGATTCTGAGGGCGAGATCCCTGGTAGATCGTGGCTTGATGGAATTTGCGGATAAAACGTTCGTGCTCAATCTCGCTCCGATATGGGACGAACCATCGGCGCAAGATGTGATTATGCATCACCACTTTCGATAGATGAACTGAAGGGCCTGCAAAAACCACATGGGTAGGGTAGTTAGCGACGGTCACTTTGGTCCTAGAATTGAGTGCAGCTCATCGCGGTATTCAATGTCTTGGCGAGACGGCCATTAAGTGCTCATGGCTATACTTAGCTGGAGCTATTTTATTCCAGAGAGATTCATTCGGCGCGAACTACCCACTCCCGTCTCGAGTTCCCGCTGACGCAATTTCGTCATGAGCTCTGCGAGAGCCGTAGATGATGAACGAACGTAAGCGGCGGCGTCTCTCGCAGTCCTGAAGCAGTGATAGACAACAATCAATATCAGCGATGGTGTGCCCAGTCCGTCAACTTCGTATGTGTTTTTTTTTTTTGGACAAACAGGGAGGAGAGGGTGGACAATGCTTTTCTGCATGGCGATCCAGATACGCCAAACTTTAGGGTCGCCGGGCTGACTAGATGGACTTTGAGAGCATCAGATAAGACAATATAATGAAGAGAACCTTGGCGTCAGCCTATCTCATCGGTATGCGAGCCGTGGTATGTCAATAAGCAGCCGCAATAGCCTCAAGGTCTTTGATATCAACATAGAGACCAAAGTGCATGTATATGTATAGGTGTAGAATGATCTTGGCTAGTGTTGGTATCATCTCGTGTTGGGCTTTCAGAAATGATTGTCCTTTGGTTCCTAGATAACAGTGTACTCTGGCTGATGGTGTCTTCATATAATTCGCATGCCCGGCTGTGAGGCGTATGCCGGGGGATCCCAGGCTTTCAAGGTTGTCGGCAGAAGCTGCCCCGTTCAGGCACGGAACCTTCTCTGTACGACCCTGGGTATGCTCGGGCAAGGGTACCTGCTTTATGTCCCCGCGTACAGATTTATAGTGGAATAAATGGTGGTGCAGCACCACTAAAGTAAGGTACCCACACCGAAGATGTAGGTACCTACGAATGAATGTACGAACGTTGAATAGCTCATTTTACAGTTACCTAAATGTACCTACCTGGGAAAATTGCCCGCACTTCACTAATGTACTACCTGGTAGGCGACTTTCCCGGAGCCTGGCTTTTTAAGGCCACCTGCACCTGCAAGTTGACAATCCGTGATTAATGTGGATGCAGGTAAGCTCTTCTTTCCCATGTTTGCAGGGATCTGACAATCTATTCACCCCCCCCTCCTCCTCCTCCTCCTCCTCCTCCCTTATTGCTCCTCTTTTCTGCCGTGGGTGTATTTTTTCTACATCGTGGAATTATGGAATCAATTCCGCAAATTCGAATTTCGCTCATCTAATACCGTTAGTAATTATAGCCTCGATTAGGACACTAGACATTATCTCTCGAACGGGCTTCCGCTCCCATCGGGCTAGATCGCTGCAATCTCTATGGTGTCGATGCTCAAGTAGGCAAGGTATAGCGATGCCGAGTCCTGCCCAGCTCGTTCGCCCTTGTCCGCCCTTGTCCGTAATCCTGTCAGCTCCGTCCAATCATGGTGGACTCGCGGGTCTTGTTCAATAGTCTCGTCCCTGGTGTGTGTTGGTGCATCTGCCAGCGCGAAGAGCCCCTGGACTGTACTGCACCGAACCAACAAGCTCCCGTCATTCCTTGGTGGCCCTGTCATCTCTGATCGTCTCCTCGTTTCTTGTCTACTTGGATGCTGCAATATATATCACCAACTCATATAGTGTTGTTCTACATATCCTATTCCCCTTTTAAGTCGCCTGTTGGGCGCTCAGCCAGCGTCTCTTTCTTCTTTCGACCTTTTCTGCTTCTCCGTGCCTTCTTTTGACGACATTCCAGCAACCAAAGTTCACGCCAACCGCGACAACGACTCATCTACATTAAACATTGAACAGCTCATCTACCAACTTGACCAAAAAGCATCCACACTCGCTCAACGAAACACAGCTCAACACTTTATCCTCGTATATGCTGGCTACACTAACTGCATATCAAGCACACGATACTACGTACATCCCCAGGTTAGGTAACTTCGACGGCCGTTTTAGCGTTGCCCCTCGTATCGACATTGTTTCAGCTCTGAGAAACAACACGATCGTCGTTTCGTCGTTCCTGTTTAGTAGCATCCACGGTCCCGACCACCACCTGAGCCTCACACTGGAACTTGACACACCTGCCTCCCTTCGCGAGCTCCGCCATGCGCTTTCAGTGTCACCATCCCTCTCGGGTCGGGTCGACTTGAACAGCCATCGTAGAATACCATACCGCACCGCGCCGCACCATTCTCTGTCACATACCAAAGCTGTCCCGCGACACCTCAATTATTGGCCCGCTACCAATTCCTTACGTAGTATCCTTCCGAATCATCGTCTCGGCTGCCTGCTTCAGCTCCTTGGCACGACGCCTTGTTGGCCCCCATCCTGTAGTCTGCCGGGCCTCGAGATCGCCACTTCTTTCACCTCACACCTGGCTCACACTAGGTCCAACGTCGTACTGGCTTCCATTTTCGTAGCGGATAGTTTGGTTAACCTCGGATACAACATCTACGGTACCAATAGCGGATACGATTGCTTGGATTGACATTGAGGGTCGTGGTGGACAGAGGAGGTTGATAAAAATAAAAAAGATCTACATCAGAGAGAGAGATCACAGGCCTAATATCAAGCCTGTTGCTGCCACATACCGTCATGGCGTTGCCCCTGTCCCTCCATCATGAAGAGGACCGCTCTGTTCTGCTCCTTACCGATTCCGAGGACGACGACCTAATGCCTCCTAGTCGGCGGAGGCCCGTTATTGACCCGAAACCGTCTACCGAGGCTATGCGTCAGAAGACGAAGGAGGCGGCCACCAATGTTCCCGTTCACCCCATCCCCGCAATGCAGCCGGCCTTTGCCGAGTCTCTCATGGAAGCGACCAATAACGGGGGAAGTGCGAAACCGACATTAAGGTTTGGTGATGCAAAAGAACGAAGGGCGCGTCTCCTGGATAGTCCAAAGGATGCAGGGTTGCATGCTGATATATGGAGATACCGTCCGGGACAGAAGCATCATGAGCTTTGGAAACTTCTCGCCCAGGTTTCGTTTGGCGTGTACCTGCTATTGAATGGAATCGCCAATAGCAATGAGCAGGTCGTCGACATCCTTCAAAAACATATCGATGAAGTGGACGAGTTTTTGGAGACCACACTAGAGGATTGCAAGTATGCTGTCGACGATATCAATGAGAGAATTGCATTTCTCAAGCTGCCCATGGACAACGTCAAGGCTTTTGAAAAAATGTTGGAGGATCGCGACTTTCGTCTACAGATTGTGGCGGGAAACGAGAAGATTGAACATATCATCGATAGGACGACGCTCGCTCTCAACGCAACATTTCAAGATGTGGACGAGGGGCTTAAGTGTGTTAAGGAATTCGCTGTTTACTTGGGCAACCAAAAAGACAAGTCCTGGCGTCGACAACGACCGGAATTCGGGGACATTTACGACGCCATGAAGGGCAATGCGCAGGGATGGTATCAAGCGTTAATCGACATCCAAGACAGCGCCACTATACTGGAAAACATCCTCGAAACTCTTGGAGATATTGTGATGGATATGGACAAAAAGGCGGGTGAGGCTAGCCGCAGAACAAGGGTAAGCTGGATTCGATGCTATCCGATTGGGATAGAGGCTCGTACTGACGCCGTTGATTGTAGTTTTCAGTAGCACCCTTCTCTGGACCTGTTGAACAATCACTCTCAAATGGGCATTCAGGGAAATCATCATCTATTTCGATACGAGAACGACCATCCGCTCCTCACTCTCCTCCCCAAACTCTGTCGGAACCATCCCGACCAGATTCTCCAGCTGAAAAGGAGGTGGTTTTCTTCGAAGAAAAGGAGGTTGCATTTGTGCATCCCACAGATTCAAGTTCCACCACAGAAAATGTGAAGCCGGAGCTGCAGGTACCCGATGCAGACGACGGCATGTATCTTCTTCAGCCGCGCACGTACACACCTCAGCCACCGGAGCCCTTGCCCTCGCCAATGATTAAAAGCCCGACAGCATCTCAATCTCCCGCTCCATCTCCGAGGTTACAAGATGTGGCAGCACAAGATACTAGCATACCGAAACGAACCTCACTACGGCAGAGAGTATCATTAAAAGGCGGCAATTTACCTGAAGTCATTCAAGTACCACCACGAAACATGGGTGAAATGACATCATCCAGTTATCAATCCCCTCAATACCAGCAATCCCCACCCACTCATCAGGGTCGGAACTCCGAATATGTGTCTGACCTCGAGGTGCAGCCATCGCATCAGCCATGGCAACAGCAGTCATATCCGTCACCGATGGACACTCTAGGTGGCATGTCGATGCCGAGGTTCACGAATACGATACCGTCACCACGGTCTGACCAGCAACAGTATTTTTACCCTGTACGAGCCAGTCCACACTCACCGTTACAGCAACGGCCGCATACGTCTGCGACTGCTCGACCACACACGTCCCATACAACCCACGTACGGGATCAACGGTCGGCGATGGGCATGAGTATGCTCAGCAACGTCACAAATGCCGAAGGCCAAGACGGCAAGAAATTGAAGAAGAAGAAGAGTGCATTCGGTTGGCTGAGAAAAGCCTTTACGCTAGACGAAGAGGAGAAGGAGGAATTCAAGGCGAGAAAGCAACAACAAACGCTCAATCCCTATTACGAAGCGCGCAGTCCGAAGTTCCTTGACGGGAAACGCCTGCCAGATCCCAGACGCGGAACCCCGGCCCCGTCCAGTCGCTCGGCCTATCGAACATAATTGGAGAATGCAGCTTTTTATGGAGTCGCATCGGGGGGTTGGCATCATGTGAGATTGATCGACAAGATCGACAGGCACACCACACTTGCGGGGAAGAACCGCGCTGGGCCCCAATGCTTAGCAATCACCCCATCTCGCCCATCTCAAATGGCAGATTGACGTGTTTCTAAGGAACTGGTTTCGAACAATTCTGGATGTCATCAAGGAACGAGACTCCAAACCGCGCCGATGCAGCGATCTAGATCTAGTCGATCATTTACTCATTCATAATGAGATACATAGTTGACCGATATCACCGGCATTGAACATGGATGAGCCAACCTAAAAAAGGGGTGCGAAACCCATACCACCAGCCACACAACAACCAAATGAAATGCCTGGCAACAATGTTGAACAGGTCACGAAAAGAGGATTTTTCGTTCCAGGGCGGCGATAATTGATTTGATTCAATATACGAGAAGAATCAGCGACTACGATATTGTAATCATGTACGATATATATGTTTTCAAATTTGGGATACCGAAAAGCATAGCGAGGCATGATAAAACGGGTTGGCATGGATCATAGCGGGTTTTTAGAGACCGCACACTAGTTATTAGCAACTAATTCTCACGATGAATGATCTCTCGCACTTATGCCTCATAATATTATTTCGCATTCTCGGTCGTCGGCACATGTAACAGTAATTGAGTTGGAAGGTTTGACATGGATCTCGAAGCGGGTGATAGATCTTTGTGGGGTCTCAAATTCCCGGAACACCAACTAACAAGCGGATATTCACACCTGCACAGATTCGGCGTTAAAGGGCCTACCCGCCAGATTTGTAGTGCACGCGAGGCATTGCCAGGGCGATGCTAAAACTACCTACCTGGGTATGTACTTCGTAGGCCTTACAGTATAAGCGCTAGTGTACCTACCTAGATAGGTAGTCCGTGGATAATTAGCGTGCCTCGGTACGCTTATGTATGGAGTACATATGTATGGAGCCGTCTTTTAATACTTGTACCTGTCAATCGAGGGTGATGGTTCTTTGTTTCGCGATACCTATTTCCCGCGTGCGACGGGACAGCCGGAGCGGAGGGACGGACAGGTAGTAGGAATCCGGTACGGATCTCGCTTTTGGGTTTTCAATCTATTGACTATTCAATTTAAACTCGTCTGCCATGGGCTTGGCATGACTTCATTTGCTTCTAGTACACGCCAACTTATCACAAAATCAAGAGTTTCGTGGAAAATACACGTAAGCTGTCTCACAGTTTGGAACCTTAAACTCTCAGCCTTAGTCTCACCCATCCACGGCGAGGCTGACGACGACAACAATAGACATTCTGGGTCGACGCGACGGGAAACTCAATCGGACGGATCAATCCGTTGTTCGTTGTTGACTGAGAGGACGGGTATCTAATCGATCGGTGTCGGAACTTCAGTCTCTCTGAATATATATATATATATATATATACCGACTTCGACGCCACCGTTGAAACTTCCCTGCCAGAGATCGAAAGCTGTCGTCGTTGAAATAGCAGGATACCCAGCACGACGACAAGCAGCTCCGGAGCGAGCCAGCTAGAATAACAAAGTCAAGTCCGTCATTTATATACATACCGGCAGAATGGCGCGCATCAAACTAGGCCTATCGTACCCCTTCGACCCGACGCACCGATTCGAAACGTCGTGGCTCGTGTCGCCCAAGATATTATTCTTCATCCGAGCCTTCATAGTAAGTTGACCGCTTCCTCCCTTTCCTTCTCGAGGATTAGCTAGGAACCACAACTAACAACACCTCTAGTCCCTCTACATATTCATCGTCCTCCTCTTCAACATCGGCTATAACTGCGCGCGTCCTAGCCTCGGGGGATGCGATACATCGCGGGATAACTTCTCCTACTTCACCGTGCTCTCGTACTGGGGGTTAGGGTTCTACTTCCTAGTCTCGGCCTTTCACACCTTCATGTACTCTCGCCGTGGCGTGGCGCCCTTGAACTCATGGCCTCGCGCACTGCAATGGCTACACAGCTTATTCTACAGCACTATTACCGTATATCCATATCTCGTGATCATCGTATTCTGGTCCCTCTTATCCTCTCCGACAACGCTATCAACGCCGTACAACGCATGGAGCAACATCTCGCAACACGCGTTGAACAGCGTATTCGCCGCCATCGAAATCGTGCTCCCTCGCACTAGTCCGGCACCATGGGACCATCTTCCCGTGCAACTAGTCCTCGTCGCGCTTTATCTGGCGCTCGCATACATCACGCACGCGACGAAGGGGTTCTACTCATACTCCTTCCTAGACCCGGGGTTGCAAGGCTCCTTGGTCGCGGCATACGTCTTCGGCATCGCCATCGGGATATGTATCCTGTTCGCCATCATCCAGGGCCTGATCTGGGTGCGACGGTGGTTGACGGAGGAGAAGTTGGGTTGGGATGGGGTCTTCGTGCAGCAGAAGGGGAGAAAGAGCGTGCAAGAGCAACAGAGAAATGGAAATGGAAGTGCGGATATAGAGGCCGATGCGGCCAGCAGTCGGGGCGTTGATGGTGATAAGGAAGGGGAGGGGCATGAGTTGGGAACGATAAGCACTGCTGCTCACACTGCGTGAAATATATAAGTCAGCGAGCGAGTGAGTTGTGAAGATACTGTTGGAGTAGAGTAGAGGTTTGCGGTTTGGGTATGAGCTGACTAATGATATGCCAACTCGAGCATTTGCGTGAGAATACTACATAAAATAAATATACGGCATTGGGATCTCAGCATGGATATATACACACATAGGCACTCTTCAGCGTTCACAATATGTTTGCTCAGGTTATCAATCAATACACTAACATCGTTCTCATATTTACAAATGTTCATTCATTACGTTGATGCAGTTCTCATATACAAAATCTATCCCAGCAACCCATAACGCCCAGCCAGAGATGAGGCAATAGATACACACTACATTAGCATTTCAAGTTGATGCCTCGTCTAATCTCCGATTCCCTAATCTCAAACATGACCTGAACACCAACAAATAGGACTGCGCAAGAGAGCCCTAGGAAGACGTACCCTAGAGAATACATTAGCTGAGCCCAGACAAAAGCTAGCATAGAGAGATAGCACAAAGAATAGAAAATAGATAGGGGTACGGAGTAAATCAGCACATGACTCACCAGAGAAATGTTCAAAAATCCCCGCCAATATAGTCCTCAGACCATCGACACCAAAGGCAAAGCCGACAAGATTCGCCGTCATCATCATGAGGACGTTCACGACAGCGCCGACGCAGCAGAGCATACGATAGGCGGTGGGACGGGATTCCCATCGACGTTTCGGGAAGAGCGAGCCGGCCGCCATCTCGGGCAACATGAAGAAGACGATGAGCCAGCCCCAGATGAGAAGACGGAGCTGGATGTCGTGCCAGAGCGCGACGAAAGTAAACACGAGGACGTAGGTGAGTATAGAGCGGGCGGCGTCGCGGGCGCTGGCGAAGCTCGAGCCACCGAGCGGTATGTAGATGTAGCGAAGAGACCAGCGGTAGAAGCTGCGGTGCCAGGAGCGCCAGAATGCCAGGGTACTCCAGTTGTTGCTGACGCAGCGGATCATGTTCTCGGGAGGGTCGATGCCGTCGACTAGAGACCAGAGACGGAAGAAGCGCCACGGGAGTAGCAGCTTCAACCATATTAAATGTAAGTTGAAGTAGCTGAGGAGACACAGCTGTGCAGCAGTGTAGTCGGCCCATCGCGGGCTGAATTTGGCGATCGCTTGCACGTAATCGTAGTGCAGGACAATCTCCATGGCGAGCAGGGCAAGCGCAAATCGTATACCGTACCGGATGGTTCGTGAGAGCTCGAGGCTTGCGGGCCTGTATCGGAGCTGCGATATGTAGTCGTTGAAAGTAATGATGGGCCCGGCGAGATAGAGCGGTGCGTATATGGTGTATGCGATGTAGTTGCGGAAGGAAAAGTCCTTGGCTTGCGCGGGTGTCGAGATTCGGTCTCGTTCGCTCAACGAGGAGGGATCAAGCTGCTTCTTCTTGGGGTTATTAGACTGACCTATGGTAGGCTACAAGGACAGGGGAGAGTTATATCATACTTCGATCGGGCTGTAGCTCCTCCTTTCTAGGCTCCAGTAATAGTCGAGGTTGAAGCTGATGAGGCGCAGGACGGTAATGTTGAACAGGATCTCCCAACGACCCATGAGCCCACCATAACTATCGAGCCAGGCTCCCCAGTGCACGAGACTGCTGTTCGAGTCGTCGATCAGACCTCCCGAGAGAAAGCTCCACAGAAGCGAGGCGATGCTCCTAAACTTGTAGCCCTTGCCCAACTCATTTGCGAATAAGATCCCAATGTTGAATACCCATGTCGCAACCGGTATCGTCTTGCGGGGTACAGTGGTCGCAATCTGGTAGTTTAGATAAAGGATGCCAAGGATTTTAAAGGTCGAAACACCGTGTAGAGAAAGTAGGTATATGATGGCGAAGCCAAAGTCGAAGGACGCCCGTTGATTCAACCTCTGATCCGCCTCTTCTAGTGTTGGTCGCGACGCCTGACCACCCGAGTTGACACGATATATGACTAGATTGTACAGTTTTCGAAGCAACGGGTGAAATATAAGGAGCGCGGCAAGGTAGGGCATATTATTTCGAAATGTTCGGTATTGCGCATCGGTAACATCCTTGGACTCATCAGCAGGCGCCTGCATCACAGGCCGGCGCAAAGTGCCTTACGATCTTGCGGCCAGAGATCCAGCCAGGTGACAGATAATGCTCATAGTTTCGGTAGTTGGGATGCGTAGCTGTGGACCAATTGACCGTCAGTTAAAAACATCGATTAGGAGGGCTTAAAGTCGAAGAGGCGCAAGATCAAGTTGTACTTTTTGAAGCATCGTATGCGATCCAGAACATGTAAGGGATGGCGAAAATGAAGACGACATAGTACAGGTAGAACTCAGGCGTGTTCCACTTGGACGCCGACTGCGATCGACTGTTCCATTTGGCTGCCCGTTCTTTGCTCGCAGCGGTCGTATCATTGCGCGCCTCTACGACGGTCTTGTAAGGAGTGGTGGACGAGACGGTGAAACGAGTGTCGAGGGTATCGAGGTCGTAGACATTGCCAAGGACTGAAAAGACACCCATGGTGAGTGACCGTGGAGGCAACGGTGCCTACAAGCCGTATAGTTTAATTATCGTAACATCAAGAACGGAAGCGAACGACAGCAACAGGCCGTTGTCGTCGAAGAATGGGAATATACCTAAATAAGGCGGGGAGAAAAGAGTGACTTGGTACAGTGCTTAATTTCGGATCGTGTCTTTCTTTTAAGTAGATTGTGATGGAGGTTTTTGTTCGATTCGGGGTCCAGACGCTCGGTGTTGTAGCGTAGTATCCACTACTACAATACCACTATAATCTCACCAGTAGAGACCGCCACAACATGGATTAGGAGGTAATAAAGTGGGACCATCTCTTCTTCCCCAGCCGGCTTCTTCGAGACATCGTGGATGAGTTGACCCACACTTACACCACTACCACTACCTTCACCGTTACATGACTTCATATGATAACGTATAGCATTGTACAATTGATCTACTTTAGAAACCTGAGATTGTCTAATACGCATCAGCCTTAGTTTTTTTACGGTCGGGTTAAAAAGTTGTCTTTTCGCCTATATTGTTTCCACAAATCGTTAGCTGTTTCGATAATCCCTACCCCTGAATACGGTGCTCAAATAAGCTATTCTCACTCATATCGGGATTGGGTATTGAGTTGTTCCTCTCGTGCTCAACAGTGGCTGTTGTATAAGCCTACGGAGGATATGGGTCCGGATAAAGACAAATGGGTTATTCAAAGAAGATCTTTCGGCAGCAGATCTATCGCATTGAGGCCCAAGCCATCTCATGGGTTATCGCCAGCAGCAAAATGGAAATCTGGAGGACCCTTCCGTCTATTTGATCTTCCGCCCGAATTACGAGCCCAAATATTCAATTTGGCTCTTTGGGACTGTGAAGAACAGGTCCAAGTCCTGCAAATATTTCTAGTCTCCCAAAGACTATACGCAGAGGCCGCCGAGATCTTCTATCATCACATCTGGTTGGATCTCACGGATCGCACCGAGCCTCCCGGCCTATTAGCCGGACCGATCACTCACCTATCACCGAGACTTCACGTTCGCACCATGGAGCTCCAGATCCACCCAAAGAACAATATTCGCTCCTTCAACGAGTTCTATGTGCCTCTCTTGCGCGAAATGGCAGACCAAGGCAGCCTCCACACTTTGCGTTTGGGAATCAATGGCAGGTTCCCTCGTCTGGATTTTTGGACAAATCACTGGTCTGATAACGAAGAGTTTTGCGATACCGAGATTCCGTTGCTCATCGGTCCCGAGACCAACATTGACTACTCAGGCCCGGCTTTTCTAGCCACTCAACCCTTTCAGACCTTCCTAGACTTCATCTCCGACCCACGTATCCCCAAGGTCTTGTTGTATATCTCCAGCGTGGACCATTATAAGTTCTGGTGTGAATGCCACCGGAAGTTTTCCTCCCAGCACCAACTTCCGTGTGTTGGCGGCTCATGGGGCGGCAAGTCCAAGCGGTTGAGAGTGAATCAGAAGCACCTCCTTCGTCTTTTCCGAAATGTTCGAGCCGCACAAGCCTCAAACCCAGCCTCATCGTCACGAACTTCAAGTGTGCCCACTCAGAATACTTGAAATTGTTCTCACAGCACAGTTGTTAGTATCAAGATTTCAAATGGCAAATACCGCAGATGAAGAGTGATCCCCATATGATAGGCACATTCATGCCTCCTGAATCACAATCCAAGATACAATGTGACCCATATCGGTTATATATGTCCCTTGACGAATGTATCGAGTTCTTTTATGTTCGGTACTCTTAACGCTACCCTCCCCTCGCTGTTATGGCATAATAACATATTTACACACTATTTCGAATTTGCAAGGTTTCACATATCGGATTGTTTAATCAAGCTCCATTGCTACATCAAAGGCATTGAGAATAGTCTAAACCTGTATCAGCTGGGCAGAAGCTCAAGAGATAAGGATTTACTTACAATCGTTCAGTTTCTTGCATGTGTACGGGCTTGCGCACTGAAGGAGCAGTATTGTTAGCTTCCTTGGGGACTACAATAACTACTGAACACATACTGTTGTCACACCGGTCCATCCAATGCCGCCACACTGGGCGTATTGTGCTCCCCCTGATCCAGATGTCGGTGTAGCCGTCGCACTTTTAGTGGTCGTCAAGGTAGACGTCGGACGACTTGTCGTGGTCGTGGTACTCGAGCTCTACGACCATCAGTCAGTGCATCGCCATTCATTTTAATTCAACGGCGACACATCATGGCCAGAAGCACTCACTGTAAATCCGAACCACTCCATGTCAGCATCACCGAAGATATCAATATTATGAGTTATGCCCTAATATCTCCAAGTTAGCACCTTGTGTCCCTCATAGCACAATGCTACCAAGCCAGCCTCGGAAGAGGTCAAGGGACAAATCGAACTCACCTGGCCCAAAACGCCCTCAACATTTGGTCCAAACACATATCGCGTATACGGACTCCTGGGTGTGTTAGGGTACGTGGCAGAGGGCGTGGTCGAGTAACCAAAGACGCCAGTCCACTGCTTAATCGTCTCATAGTAATTCTGCGGGTAGAGCGTAGTATCCGCCGTGCCATGGTGAATCCGCATGCGCGGTCGAGCCCCGGTATATCCGGGGTACGCGTTCAGCGCCGCGTTGGCCCAGTACTCCTGGCTGCGATTCAGCTGACCCTGCGAGCAAGTGCTGTTCCACCCATTGACGGTGCCAGTGTAGAAGCAGGTGGCTGGCACACCAGCGTACGCAATGCCTGCTGCGAACACATCGGGGTACGTGGCTGCTAGGACGTTCTAAGCGGTATTAGCGATAACAAGGAGATGATAGGCGGTTGTATGTGGGTGGTAAAGAGGGCGCATAACCCACCGTCATCATAGCACCGGATGAAGTCCCAGTAACGAACACCCGGGATTTGTCCCCGTTGTCTGTAACGCTCGGAATCAGTCATCGTCATTTTAGGCATGATCTGTAAGCGTATCGGATCTGTGGAAGCTTCCAAGACATGATTTTGACCCAGAAAGGATCCTCAACACCCGACCATCAAAACAACAAACTAATCCACTTACACTTTTTCAGAGTATACGCCACCATGTTTGCTATCGAATTGCTATCCGCACCACCATTGTGCGTAAGAGCCTCCTTGGATGAGATATCCCAGCAAGTGCCACTATAGGGCGACTCCGGGTAGATGACAACGAAGCCATATTTCTCCGCGAGGGTGGCGTACGGCGTGCCAGTATAGTAGGCGTTCGCGGTGCCGGAACAATAGTGGATAGCGACAATCACGGCCGGATTCGTCGCTATGTTGTCGGGCACGTAGATGTACATCTTGGTGCCCGAGGTGTTGGCCCCGAAGTCGGTCACCTGCTGCAGCGAGGCGCCGGCCGCGAGCCCGCCGAGGAAGAGGAATGGGCTCAAGAGACGCATTATGATAATAGTCTGGCTAGTTCCCTACCTACGTGCTATCTACATACACGCTACGCTTAAAGGCTCTCGCAGACGATGGACATATATACCGCTTATAAAGACTTCCACCAGCACCTAACGATGACTTGCGGATGGCATGGCTCCGTTCCGGTTGAGCGGCCGGAAGAGAGAACCGTGATTCCATGATCGTGCTTCCCGGATGCGCACCGATGATGGCCGGGTCCTCCCTTTCAACTGAATCATTAGAAGATGCGCGAATTCCATTGTATAGCCACCGACTCACCGACTCAAGTCCTTTTTATAACGTCTCTCTCGCCCGTCCTATTCTCTATTCTTCGTCAACTCCGTTGTAAGTCGTTACTGGAGGTATCCCGGTCTAGTCTAAGTTCGGAGCTCACCAATCGGGAATTCGGGAGAGAGGTCCGCGAGTTGTAAGAATCTTTACACCAATTGACGGACAGAGGAGAGACGCTAGGTTGGTTGCTTGCACTCGACAATGTCCAGACATTCGAACAAGCGGTTGCCTACCACCTAGCCCAAGTACATTCATTGTATGCCCGAAAAAAATAATTAAAATACTTCTGCATAGTAAAAAAACGAAAAGGAAAACTCTCGATCGGGGAATCGAACCCCGGCCACCTGCGTGACAAGCAGGTATCCTGACCACTAGACCAATCGAGATAACTAGACATCGTATTTACTTCCGTGATGCTGGATGATGGATTAACGTGCATTATAACACACCCCCTGTATGCATGAGGGACAAATAGCTACATAGTAATAAGCTAATACGAAATGCTTCGGCTTTTACTTCTTTTTATCTAGTATAGATATTGCTTGCAAATCCCCTCTAGCAGTAAAGAGGTGATCTAGTTAATGAAAGTTGCTAAGGATCAATCATCCGACCTCCCACCACTCCGCAAGTGGAATCGTTTCACGTCGGAGCATACGAAACATATCTGTATTATCTGTATTCAGCTTCATGCAGGTGCGCTAACAGCCGCCATCGCAAAGTCCTGCACATTAGTATTCATACTTGTGTACAAGCTTAGTGAACTACGTCTGCCGTCTACCGTCTATCGTCTACATGTCTACATGTCTACATGTCTACATGTCTACATATCTACATATCTACCTAGATCCATCACCCAACATCCCACATCCCGGGCGGCACCCAGACTTAGACGACATGTGTTCCGCGTATAGGTTTGCGCATATCCCAAAGGATTCCGCTTACGAAACATGATGCCAAGATCTACCCGAGTCAAGCTCATAATCCCTAAATAGGTACGTGCAGCTTACAGGTCACACTTCCGCATAGACACTAACAACGGGATAAATAGACACACAGACGTAATCATAAGCAATATGACACTTTCATTCATTCCTTCGAGACGTTACCATACTATGTATGTATGTACGTTACGTGTACTAGGGGTAGCCGAGTAGTAGCTGAGCTGACCTGGACTGGAGTAACAAGCCCCGAGCCCGCCGGATATGCCCATTACTACTACTGTAGGCAGGTACTTACATTTACATATCCACGTCCAGAAGTGTCATGCATGCAGGTAGCAAGCGATACACCACACATGTGCACCTACTGTACATACATACATACATACATACATGCGTACATGTAAGCTACTACAGGATAGTACATACATACAGGAAAAGCATACCCTTTTCACCTGTTACCGCGCAAGCCAAGACACCAACGCCGTAAAGAAGGCGCCCAGGCGAAGAAAGTCAGGCCATGCTATTACCATAATGACTGCTAAAGTATGCGTCGTCGGGGGGGGGGGGGGGGGGGGGGGGCG
>JADKYC010000161.1:0-66434 GCA_019843955.1 Xylaria sp. 218_066 | reverse complement strand
GACAGGGGTGGCCGAACATGGGGGACAGGGACAGGGATGGCAGCGAACCGCAGCAGAAGAAGCTGTGAAACCTCTGCGTGTGTGTGTGTGTGTGTGTGTGGGTGTGTGTGTGTGTGTGTGTGTGTGTGTTGTTGTCGACTGAGTATACCTACCTAACCTCCCAGGAGAGGGGAATCGCTGTACCACAGCACGTAGGTACCTACAACGATACTGATACAGTTGGATGGAACCACCAAAATCTGGACAGTAAGCACCGTGCAACGCACCTACACTCGGGTACCTGCTAAGTACCTAGGTGGGGTTGTTGTCTGGGCCTGACTTCTATTAAGCTAGCTAAGTACCTAGCCTGACGAGCCCTTCGATCCGCCGCGCTTAACCGGGATTACTATCACTTATACTCTGCACTACGCTGAGTACCGGTGCTTGCTGACACGGTCAATCTCCCAATTGACTATTTCCATTTGTTTCAACACACCCCTATATTGATACCTAAATATAAAATATATACGCAGATATTGCAGCCGTTACAACGTTTCCGGTTACGTGGTTATAGATTCCAAAGCATCCAGCTGTACTTACATTATGTCTCGTACCTTATTCACAATCAACCGCCTATGTACCTACCCACCTAGGCAGGTAGTCTCAAGTATGATGAGAGAGAATACACGGAGCATCACTAGGTCTCCAGTTGATGTCCATCCCATAAGAAGACGGAAGGGCTCGCTTCGTGCTGGACTTATAAGGTTTCAAAGGACCTCTTTCGCCCTCTGGCTCCCGCACATTTTGACTTTGGGCTCCTGCTCTCTCGCCTTGGCTCTATTACCTTGAGGCGGTGGAAATGTTCATGCCGAGACCATGCTTCATGTACCCGCCTACCGGCACAAACCCTGTCAATGACAAGGCAGAATCTACCGACACACTTCAGCATTTCTAAAACCAGCCGTGTACAACATGACCTTCCAAAACCAGCAGCTCGACGTTGCGCTTCTTGTGTAACAGTTGCTGACAACCCTTTTTTGGGTAGGGTGTATACAATAGGGCGGATAGTCTATAGTACCCAGGGTAGATAGATGATATAAGTACTGAGGTTACAACGGCGAGGAACGAAAGTTCTCGCTAAACGATCGACACTGCACAAAGCCGTATCGGGGATACGAGACGCTGGGGACTCGCCAGGGTCCTCTCAGCCATCAGTCCATCTGAATTTCTAAGAATATTCTTTGCAGCGTTCTACTGTTAGGTACTCATAGCATATACACTTATATACCTAAGTACCAAGGTACAGTGGGTAGTGGGGCAGAGCTATCGTTGCAACGAACAATGCGACTGACGCTTAATGTCATCAACAATGGCGGTAAGTACAAGCAAGACCTACGGGAGGTTACCTAGGTACCCAAGGTAGACGAACAACAGAATGCAGAATCCATCCATCCATCCCACTAACTAACACGCTCCAACGGTTAAGTACTGCGACTAATGTGTATCTAACCTACCTAGGTAGTGTACTAAGATAGATACTTACGGAGGCATGCGTTGCCTCCTAGCAGTGCATTAGTAGGACTTGTTAGAGGTGTGAAGGTCCCCTTAAACCCAATCTCCCGTCCGGTTGAATTATACGCTAAGTAGTCCCCATCTGCACCGACCCCTGTAGCATACGCCACTTACCTACCTTAGGCATCGGGCTAGTCATGTTACGCAGGGGTTGCAGATCGATCCATGAGTGAGCAAGTGTTTCATGTTAAAATAGGATCCACCCGCTTTCAACGCCATGCAAGTACTTACACCACAGCTCTAACCTCTGACACCACCTCTGACCAGAGCTAACCAGACCGTTAGATATTTCATGAGCACATCCGCGCCATTGTCCATTGACCATTGTCCATTGTCCCTCATTACCGTCGGGCGGCTGCAATACTAGGCCGGTTTTAACGGGAACCAGCACTCCATCCAGCCCACATGGATTACAATTACAGTATTTGTCTCCATCCTACTGTACACTTTCAATCAATCCTACGCGCGAAGAGATTACGCACGCAGTGAAACCAGACGGAGGAGAGCATCCAATAACTCAGCACGTTTCAAGAAATATATATGTAGCACACAGGAGACCAATCCATAAGCCTACCTCCCGAGGTGCCTAGACCAAGGTATCACGAGAGTCACCCTGCTTACTTCAGCTTTATATTGATATGTGCAGGACGTGCCTATAACTTACTGCAGTAGTTATGGTGTATCCTATGTCGTCTTCTACTTACTTGCCTTGAGGTAGTGATCAAGGTATGGGACACTCGACAAATGCTCGATTGGTATTGTATTATCCGTTTCAACAACCCACTTATCTAACCCCGTCCCCCTAAAGCGCTTTTGTCTCATCTAAAGTAGCTACGAGCACGTCATATTCCGGTGCCTGCGTCTTCTTTACCGCTTGGTAGTAGTAGCCTTGTCATCCTCGATGAATTGGAGAACTACAGCACGATCAGATCTCAACCATACAGATCGGGAAACGACCTGTCTCGGAGCCCCTTTTAGTTTTCGATATGTTCAAGACAAGCAACTAGACGGCATTCTGGTGTAGTGTGCCCGGGATGAATATAAGCTGAGGCGCCCAACCACCTGTGAACGGCTTATACACATACTCGGTTGGCGACGCTATCTTGCATAGAGGTGATCAAGGCTAGGTATCCTGGCCACCCTTCCCCTAGCATTCTCAGCTCTAAGAGAGCGTCTTGCCGATTGCACTACCTCTTCCCCTTTCCGCTGCGAAGGAACATATTGATTCGTCCTTCGGATATCAAACAGGCCAAACAGGTGCAACCATATACCTAACCTCAACTACGCCTCAATGAATGACCGCTCTCCGCACCAGTTGCTGCTACCCCGCGTAACAACACGTCGAGACCTGGGGGCATATCTGCCGATAGCTCTGGGCTTGTGAGTTGAGTAGCGGTGAGTTTTCTATCAGGTTCTAAAGCTACAGTAACGGTAGCATAGTAGCACTGCCATGCTTTGGGTTTATAAATGTGACCTATTGACGTGTAAGCTTCGTTGTGCTAGAACTAGGAACAATGCGCTCGTGCGCGAGGGGAAGATAAAGCAGGTATGGGGATTAGGAGAAAGCTGCTTCGACGAGCTGAAACAACAACTCGAATGCGACGGACTTGGCCGGTAAAAATCCCGGAGTTGGCATCCCAAGTAAGTACATAATTGACCTTGTTGTTTGTTACATTGTAGATAGTATAAATGACAAAACCGGGTACAGCGATAACTTAAGGAGTACCCATGAAATCGCCTCGATATTCTAGGTACAACCGGTAATAGGTATACAGCATCCATACTGAGACCTTCCATGGACAGCATCATAAAAAGTCGCCATGTCTAATGGCCCGTCCTACATAACACAAGCCACGCTATACAACAGTTGTTTCATATAGGATCCGAAACCCAGTAGCCACATGGCACCTATAGAGCGCTGTTAACGTGAAATGATCTGGAACTAACAAGACAATTGTAAACTAGCAAGCAAGCGTCTGGTATTTCTTCTTTCAGGCTCTTCTAAGACACCAGGTCAGCTAGGTCAGCTGAACAGAGGTGTCCTGTCCAGGCGACGCCACAATACCATGAAAGGGCTGATGACAGCAGCGATACCTTGCCAGGTAACCCCTCCTCACACACTCTCTCGGGAAGCCCGTTCATAATGTCGTACAGATGCTGAAGCAGCACTCCAGGCCGCATCGCACGCGTTAATCCACCTCAATCAAACATCGAGCTTCTGTACGACACCGTAAACAGTAGCCGGCCAACGTAACGATCACCGGGGGCTCTGTTTCAGATGTAGTGTATCTTTGACGTAGGTACACGATCGACCAGACTCTTGTACACTATCTGAACCATGTCTATTGTACCACCCTCTGCAATAGATACCTATAGTTTCGGCGCCGACTGTTCCGGTCAATTATGGTAGCTGAGGTGAGACTGAGCAGGCCAGTCACTTGCTCTGCAGAGCCTCACTCCGCGATTTTGCGCTGAGCCGATTGGCTAGTTTTTTTCTTCTTCTTTCTTTTTGAGTTAGTGATGTAGAGTTGTTCCCGGGACATGAGCGTGAGGAGCTTAGTGTTAGGTCACGCAAGCATTCGTAGGGAGGCGGTGTAGAGAAGTCGGTGAATCACAATCCGGAAACATCTGCTTGGGTTGTGTACCTATCTATCTACCTGGGCCGCTGAGTGCGTATGGTATGTAGTGATCCAATCATCAAGGTTTATACTGTTCTGCCCAGCTGCTGTGTTCAAATCAGGTAACTACGACACTCATGGCTTATCTCATGAAGATAGGGGTAGCCAAGGCTACACGCCAGACATGTATAGGTCGCACACAGGCAGACGGGTATAATGCAGGTGGTTTTCGCATTATTCTCCGAAAAACAAGTCTTGTACGACATGTCAAGAAGTGCCGTGTTACCCAAAGGAGCAATGTATTTTGTGATATGCTGGACAACATCGAACCTCTGAGCCGGGCTTGTCTAGGTCTCGATCGTCGAGCCCGGATGTTCATGGCTTGCGTTGGAAGGCCCGGTGCTTGCTTAAGGAAACATACCGTATTATCAGCCCGTGTATAAAAAACGATACGGACGCGTCACGAGAGGAGCAAGAACGTGGATTAAAATTATTTATTTGTGCTAGCGGTGTTGTTATTCGACAGTCGATGAAGGGCATCGAGAGAGTCGCCTAGCAAGTTGTCGACGTTGAATGCTTGGGCTTGACTTTTACATTGTTCTCATCTCTCTCATGTAATCACATCAAATCATACCTTAAGCGTACGCGGTTCCCTGACCATGATCCTATTCGATTTAGGTCAGCGCTGGCAATCAGTAATCGTATAACCCAGCTTAAATAAAATAATACACGACATCGACGACAGAACAGACATAGCAAAGTCGATGGAAGGAAGTTCACAGACACGTACTGTAGGATAGCCGGGGTATCAAACCCGGCTTCGGTCCGATCAAACTCAAGCTTGTAGACACTTTTATAGCCAAGTCTTTGATAGACTGGCACCGCCAAGCGCGTAGCCTCTAAATATGCCCAAAGACCTTCCCTATCCGCAAGATCGAGCACGCCACGCAGCAGCGCAGAGCCGATGCCACGGCCATGGTAACTGTGCCGTGTACATAGATGTGTGAGTACTAAATAGTTGACGTGTATTAGCCTTGGGGCTTTTGGATCTCTATCGAAACCATGGGATGCGGGTAGTTGGGGTCTCGGCGGGCTGATTGAATGTCTCTGGAAGTTGAAAGTCATGAAGTCGCTTTTATAGCTCCAGGGGAGATATAAGAGACGGGTGCGCTGTATGCATCCTCTCCATTTATAACGATTGGAATATGATTACCGTCTATGACAAAATAGCAGAGTTACGAAAGGAGGGCATGACTCACCTAGTTTTTCACTTGCCTGGAATTTCTTTCCCGCGGCCGTAAGACCATCGTAGAAAACCTGGAAAAGCGCGACATTCGAGCCCTCGGGCGGGCCCAGGGCGTGGATCTCTGAGCTCGTCTTCCCATCCCCCTTTCCTTTTTCTTTCCCGTTCTTATTCCCAGGCTCGCCCAATGCATCGTATACTGTGAAGCCCTCCTTCAGCCCTACCTGAGAACTTTTAGCCAGTGCACCTATCAATAAAAATATTCATAGACCCACCATATGAGAAGGGGGATCCCATTTCGCCCACGCGACGATAGTCCCGTTCGCGTCGTCGACGATTTTGAATTGCTGTGTGCTCGAGTCCGCAAAGCGTCGTCGGATACGCTCCTCTTGCCAGGTCCACATGGCTGGGATCGATCCCCACCAGTAGGTGTACTCTGTGTTTGAGAAGGCGTCCATGTCTAGTTTGTATTAGTGCTAACTTTTGTTTGTTTGTTTGTTGAGCTGTTGTCGCTTGTGGATTCTAAGGGCAATGTAGTGATAGACAGGACGCCAACCGGCGAGAGAGAGGAACTCTCGGCCAGGTAGATAGATGACTCGTCTACTTCACCAACAAGCTATATTATGGCATTCACTTGGAGACTTGCAACTGGCGTTGGAAGTTGACCTCTAGCGAAGAATCACACTATCCTGTTCCTCTGCGAGCGGCGTAGAATACGGATTACGCATGGGGGCGTTCGAATAGAACTCAACTCACTACAGTTTTGTGTGAGTCTCGGTCAGTATCTCAAGTGTAGTTGCAGTTCAGAACCCATATACTTCGGTTGTATTCTTTCCCAAGTCTTGCTAGGCCAGCCTGCCACTAGGATAGCTTGAACAGAAAGGTTCACAAGGCACGTACCAAACTTCAGTCATACCCTGTACGTCCGCTGGTGTACATCTAGACATGGTAAAGCCCAGGGGCAATGTAGAAGGACGCGAAAACGGGAGAGCCATTGTAGCTACTTCCGCTGCAGAAGACCAGTACTGTCGCAAAAGTCGATGCATCTATCAAAAGAATAGATAGAGCTATGCTGGGACACCAGCGATAATTCCAACAGTCTCGCTCGATAAAACTGGGAACATAAGAAGGTAGCCCGGTAATTTATGCCAGATTGATACGTATGTGCTGTACCTCAAGGATCATCAGGTGAGTCACTAAAAAGCATTAACAGCACTCCGGGTGCGGAGGGCGTGTCGACGAAGATCCACAAGTCCGGATTACCATACACCACAGCATCGGTTATCCGCCCATGGAAGCATATGCTTGTTGATGATCGATGCATTGTTCGCCTATACATATATACAACTATCTATGCTGGTATCTCTAGCCTTCTAGCGGTATACATAACTCGTGATTGTTACACTGAAATACAAAATTATACACTACCCGTCCCCTCTAAAGGCTGGTTGGCCCTCTTCGGCGTCCTCGGCCTCGATTTCCGTGCCGGTTTCCTCCCCCGGCTCGCTGACATCGACGATATCCGTGTATTCCGAGGATTCGAAAATTTCATTTTCTAGATTCGAATATACGCGAACCAGGGACTTGATGGCCCTAGTCACTTGCACGCATTCACTCTCAACTTCATGAAGAGTGGCAGCGGCATCACGGGACCATGGGCCCTGCTTATTAAGCTCCAGGTAAGCCTGTGCAAGGCGGTAGAGCGTCGCCGCAGTAGGGCGAAGGTAACGTGGAGACGATCCTATTCGACGCGTGTCCAAGGGAAGATTGTTACGCATAGCCTCTTTCGTGCGGGCTGTGAACCATCCCGTCCAATTTGGCATCAGAACTTTCTCGCATACAACGAACGCCATTTTGTACTGTTGCATTTGTACGAGAACTTGCACGTGGTAGTTCCAGTTTTTGCTGTCCACCTCGAAGCCTGCATCGAGCACTTCTTTCACCAGATTCCGAAGGCCGGACACATTGCCCTCCTTCAATAACACCTCTTGCATCACTCGCAGGCCCCCAGACAGAGCATAACGATATCTTGGTGATATTCTGTTGTTGTATGGTAGATTGGCATCGAAATCCGCAGAACGCCCTTCCAATCTGGCGTTATCGAAAAGAAGCCGCCACGTCGACTTAACGCGGTCATATTGTTGGTCCTGAAGCCCTAAAAGCATTACAGCATTGAGCATTGATAGGGGCAATAAGCTCTCACTGTCAGAAGCGCCCTGGAAAACATAACGATACAGATCGATGAGTTCGTTAACTCGGACGCGATCGTTCAACTGGGCGAAGACATTCATCATCGTACTAAATTGATGCACCTCTCGGCCGTATCGGAGAAATTCTCCTGGCCGCGCGGGCTTCGAGTTGGAGGGAGCTTTGGAGCTCAGCTTCGTGCCTGGGCGGTGTCCATAGATCTGGAAAAAACTACGTAACGCGCCGCCGAGCCATTTCTTCTTACTCCGATGCGCCCGTTGCTCCATCGGCAAATTTTTCCATTCTCCAAGGGCTTGGCTAAGACGGAAGACGACGTCTTCTGTAATAGGGATCCTGTTCTCCTTCATAAGCATGCAAAGGCGTTTGATGAGCGCCGGCTCCCCAGACCGGAGAAGAGAGCTCATGACGATCTGGAAATGTGCCGGCGTCACCTCGAACACGTTCTCTTTCAGGGCAACAGTAAGGAGGTGAAGTGCATGCTGCGACTGCCGACATAGGGCAAGCCCAAGTAGTAATTGTTCGTACGTGAACCGGTTGTATGGTATACCCTTCTCGGCCATGGTGTTGAGAATCCTATTTGTACTGGCAAGATCCCGACGTACAGCATTGTAGTAAAGAAGTTTGTTCCACATGCGTGTCGCAATAATCCCCTTGCTAGCAGCACGCATACATACATCTTCGGCTTCCTCAAAAAGGTCGTTTTGGCAGTACGCATCGATGAGACTGCTGAGCATGGCATCGTTCGCGTAGATACCGGAACTGCGTGCACGACGGTATAATTCGACAATAAACCTCAGATCACCTCTCAACCCGACCATCTGCATTAACGTCCCGTAGCTATACCTATCGGGTCTAGTTGCGCCGCATAAGCTATCAAAAATGCCGATCGCCCCGTCGTAATCATCAGCCTTCGCATACGCATTCAGCAGAATGTTCCAATCGTATACAGAAGGCTGCATTTTGAACTTGTTCATCATATCGTTGAAGATCCGCTGAGCTTCTTCTGGTTCAGCATTGACCGCGTGAACTTGTAGCAAATGCGCAAAAGTGTCACTACCCTCTTCACCGTCGAATATATTCACAGAAGGATCATCGCGGAAACGCTCGACATATTCGGTCCATAACGAATAGACTCGCTCCTTGTTACCCCGAGCTGCATAAAACCCCAAATGTCTCTGGTAGGCCCGTCGAGACGGCGCACTGTGGAAATTATGCCAATCGTGCCAGAGAAGTTTGACGCCGGCAATCCTTTTAGCGATGGAGCTCAATTCCGTGTAAGCATTGAAGACAGCGTGTAGAACGGCATGGCTAGGTGAACAACCAGGTAACTCTCGGTAAATGGCGTATACATTTGGTGAAGCCTGCCTCTTGCCCCTCTTCTCGGCGGATCTAAGATACTCCTCGAACGCTAATGGATCCTTTGTAATAAGCAACAGAGGGACCACTTGTGAATCTTCGCATGAGACCACCGCCTTCCTAACCAGTATCTTCTCCAAGACTTGTAGGGCTTCTCGATCGGCTTCTTCACTGGACGAGTCACGTAATCGCTCCTTGACGTACTTGGGAAATAATAAAGCTTTCTCCGCAATGCCAGGAACAGACGCTAGGTGCTTCAGATCGGCAATGATAGCGTCGAAGTCCCACCGAGCGGCCATTTCAGGGTATAGCCTCCACGTCTTCTCTAAAAAGTCAGTCGTAGAGGACTTGAAGGCAGCGGCTAGTAGTAAATCCAAGGCGTCGACAAGAGCTGTGTTATCAAGGGCGACGGATTGCAGGCCCCGCTCAAAGATGGACAAAGCTTGAGAGTGGTTTTGTAGGTTGGTCTCGGCAGAAACACCGGCGACAAACATATCACGGTCCCAGCTAGGCTCCTCCAGCTTATGAAAAAGTTCCGAAATCTTCCAGGAGTCGGATACACGGCCGGTCCTGGAGAGGAATGCTAGAACGCGGCTAACATGGGCTTGTTGGGAATGGTCATCCAAGGACTTGTAATGACGCCATAAGAGATCGGCTTCATCAAGGTCATTTCTCATCAGGATTTGTTCGATGGCTGCGACATGAGTGCGGTTATCAAGCTGGGTCGGGGGTTCCGGATGGCCAAATTGGACGGACGAGGGTGGGAGGTAAACCTGGGAGTCGTCCTCCACGTCATGGGCAGACTGTGGCTGTTGGCGAGGTAAGGATGACTTGTAGAGGCGAGGAGAGACATGCGAAGGTCGAGATCGGAAGCGGAGTCGATCAGGGCGGCCTGACGGGCTGAGGGAGAGGCGGCGGCGCATCAGAGCAACAGCCCCAGTCGGATATAGGAAGTCGAGGAGGAAAGCCGAGGCGCTCAGTGAGGGGCTCCTGGCGTGGTCGGCCAAGACAGAGGCGGAATCGAGCGTGCCATGCATCAGAGCCTGCCAGGCGGTGGTGAGCTCGACATCGGCGGCGCCATGTTGCCAGAAAGCGGTGTGCAGCTGCCTCATGGATCGAAGCGGGTTCTTATTTGGCGGGACGACTCGGAGGCCGCATGGTTCCAGACATGCGGCTGTCCTCTCGAGCATTTGAGACGGTGTCTGGGGGTGGGCGGGTTGCGTCTTTGGAGAGCGGCGCAGCGTTTGTAGATAGGGCCGCTGCCGACGATAATACGTTAGGCTTGCACAGCGGGCAACACAGCGGGCAACGTCATGGAGAGGGCGACATCAAGTATCATGCACGGCTAGAGCGGGCTAGGGCGTGGAAAAGGGAGGAGAGACAGGAGATATACAAGCCCGGAGGCGCCAATGACGATGGGAAAATATGTAGGTAAATAGATAAGTAGATTTTTACAGCGGTTGGCGAGAGACTATACCGGTTTGGGCTAGCCTATCTAGGAGGGGCCCGGTCGATCGGGGCATTATAGTCTCGATAAGTTAGGTAATTAACGGCTACCTATCGGGCAGCCACAGAAAGCACCGTCCCCGTGCCGTCCCCGTGCTGACCGACGTGGCTTAGCCCATTCAAGTACAAGTACTTACCTAGGTAGGTGGTACAACTTCCAACCCCACCATGATCCATCGACAATACTAAGTAGGCACAGGCGCAGACATTGTCGTCGTCGTTGTTGTCGTCGTCTACACTCGCAACACATACCGGCGACACATGATCTCCGCCCATTCACGACAGAGAGCGTCGAGCGAGCCATGGATATTACGAACTTTGTCGTGTCTGCCCGCAACCAGGCCCTCCTCTACGGCGACTACACCACGTACCACCGCCTGCTGGCTAAGAAGCTGCACGCCTCGCGCAGGAAGCTGAACATCGCCACCAAGAACAGATCCAAGTTTGCCAAGCGAGATCCCGTCACTGCCGAGCAGATCGCAGAGAACCATGCGTATGTTGTCAAACCCGGCCTCCTCCTCCTCCTCCTCCTCCTCCTCCTCCTCCTTCTTCTTCTTCTTCCAACCCGTTCCACCGCTCACCACCCTTTCCAGCTTCTTGCACCTCGTCCTGCTCACAGCCGAGAGGGCCTGGGCTCATGCCATGCGCCTCAAGGCAGTCCACGCTGCCGACGCCAAGGGAATAACCGGTCGCACCCGCTCCCACATCATTTCGCGACTTAATAAGGGCGCGCGAGCCGCTGAGCACCTCGTTCGCATCCTCTCCGACACCGCCGCCAGCGACACGGACCTCCTCGAGGCTCGCGCTTACGCCGCCATGCTGAGAGGCGCCGCCGATTTCGAGGGCCAGAGCTGGGAGGACTGTATGAGGAGCTATGCCACCGCGCGCATCATATACAGTGCTCTGATGACGTCGGTACGGGGTGACATCTTGAAGGATCTCTTGTCTGAGACCATTGACCCCTCGATTCGCTATGCCGCCTACCAGAGCAAGGTCCCGCGCACTCTGGCTATTCCCACCATTGCTCGAAAGGCCTTCCCCTCATCCGACGAGGCTCTTGTCAGCCAGATCAACACACTGGCTCCCAACCTGTTGAAACAAGACGATGCAACCGCGGAGAAGGGCCAGGCAGATATCCCAAATGCGCTTCACACTATCACGTGGCGGTCGCGGCAAGTCAGGATCGAGGATGCCTCTATCGCGCTCGCTATAGCTTCGACCGAGGCGGCTGCTGCTCGCTTGGCTGAGAAGCTGGCGTCTTCCGACGTGGTGCTCCCCAAAGAGATGGCAGCAGCCTACGATGAAGTTCTCATAGCCAGCCAGGATGCCGCCGACGCCACGAAACACGCCATTGACGAATTGAAGGAGGAGGGAGTGCCACAGAGCGACAGTCGCATACAGAGTCTGCAGATCACCCGCACCGCTGTCAATTACCAGATGATCAGTTGGAGAATTGGTCGCAACCGAGTACTCAGTGGCGAGCATGACGGTGCTCTGCTCGATTCGGCCCCGAATACTACGCGAAAGTCAAAAAAGGACGCATCGCTGCACAAGGCCAAGATCGAGCCCCCGGGCAGGAAGGTGGCCCGCCTCAAGGAAAAGGTCGTGCTCTATGACGCTACTTTACAAAGTCTCGAGTCGATCAAGGAACTTCCTGGTGTAGCTGCTGATGAGGGATTGCTTCGGCAAGTAGACGCGACCACCAAGTACTTCCATGCTCTCAAGTATGTTTTCCAACTCTTCTTGCTGATTTGTTCTATTCTAATACCATCGCTTAAGGTGCCTATCTATTGCACGTTCACATTCTCTGGTTGACCAATCATCCAACGCCTTGGCTCTCACCAAATATGCATATGACCAATCGCTCCAGGCCGCTGCCTTCTACTCCGATAATGGCGCGTCCCCATCAGATTCTCCCATCTTAAGTATTGAAATTCGCCAGACAGACATTCAGTTCCTACATAACCTCCTCAAGGGAGAGCTACAGCGGTGTCGCGCAATTGTTGAGATCGACAACTTGAGAGATAAGGCAAAAGTGGCGTCGTCGCAGGTGAAGGCCACCCTCGTGGATAGACTTCGAGAGTATCCGGAGGACGGTGTGGATTTAGAGAATATGGTTGATTATCCTCCTAGGATTCAACCGATTCCAGTTAAACCTCTCTTCTTCGACGTTGCTTGGAATTACATCGAGTATCCGGGGAAAGCGCCAGCTGCTACGGCTGAGCTGGAGGAGGAACCAACACAAAGCCCTGAACCTGCTAAGAAGAGAGGATGGTTTGGGTTTGGACGGTGAAGAGGTATATAGCTGCCGGGTCTGCTCCACGAAAATTAAAGAATTGAGAGGACGAATGAACTTCTCCCGTAACATGACTCTTATCTAAGTCTTCGCTTCGTTTATCTTTGTCTCACTTGGACGCGTTTTTGCGACATGGCATAAAACCAGTCCTTCTGTCCTCTCCCTTGCTACTTTGACGCAAAACCATTAATTTCTCCTTGCGTTGATATGTATGTCGATTGCCCATCCTGATACCTTACGCGGCCATGCAAGAACGCCTCTCGTCTAGTAGTCTAAGCCTCTTAGTAATGGACGATCATGAATACAACGAGCCCATGATTCAAGAGAAATGTCATCAGCGACGGACGATACCACCGTGGCTCTTTGCTGCCATATTTTTTTTCTGCATCATGGTTCTAGCGCTTGGTTTCGGGCTGGGACTGCAATGGGGTCGTTATAGAATCGTCTTAGCAACAGCCCAGCCCGACTACAGCCGCCACGATAGGATCCCCGACGGCCTTGAGGTTGTCGCGCCAGGGCAGCTTGTTAATACGGAAGAGCTCGCTCTCAGCACCGGGTTCATCGTCTCCAACCAGTCCCAAATACGTGAATATGTGTTCAACATCTCGCAGGCGCTTGCGGCGCCCGATGGGTTTCAGAAGCCTATGATACTTGCCAATAAGCAGTCTCCTGGCCCGCTGATCGAAGCAAATATTGGCGATACAAGTGAGTGGCTTCCAGGACATTGATACTTTCACTCTCGGCTTCCGCCATGAACGGCTATCGTCGAGGTCGGGAGATGAAACAGAGCCACCTACTCACGCTCATGAGAACTGCGGATGAGGCGCCGGGGAGCGAGTGCGCTAATTAGGATATGTTCAAGTCCGAGTCCATGTCAACAATTTCATGAACGATTCGAGCACGACAATCCATTGGCATGGTATCGACCAGAGAAACACGACCTGGATGGACGGCGTGGCTGGCGTCTCCCAGTGCGGCATTCCACCAGGAGGTAGTTTCACATATGAGTTCTCCGTCGGCGGCCAAAGAGGCACGTTCTGGTGGCACGCACATCTGTCGGTGCAATATAGCGACGGACTTTATGGACCTATCGTTAGTTGGAATGCGCTTCTGGGGCGATACTCACTCGGGAGCGCAGATAATAATCGAGTACAGGTGATCCATGACCCGGATGAGATGGTCCCCGAGACCGACGACGAGAATATCATCTTCGTCGGCGATGTATATCATACGTATGGGTCTGTTGTATGTTATATGATCATCTCTGCATGTCATCTCCTGCTACCATGTCTTCCTTGGTACTACCAGGTGACCTTGTTGACGGAAATCAGCTATTACCGAGCTATCTGAATACAACCTCCAAATGGGTGCCATTCGAATCAGGCGTCGAGCCACTCGCGGACAACATACTACTTAATGGGCAGGGCACGTACGACTGTACCGTGATTTCAACGACCTACCCACCACCATCCTCAGATGCGTTACAATCTTCCTCCTCTCCCCGGAGTTCAGAACCCAGTTGCATAGGCGGGCAGCTTTACTCAAGCAAGATTCGCACAGGACAGCGCGTGCGGCTCCGCCTCATCAACTCGTCTTCCTTCCTCTCCTTTCTTTTTACCATCGACAACCACACATTGTCGATAGTGGAGTTGGATGGTGTAGAAATCTCCCCCATAGTAAGTAGTTATTGGAATTATTCTATTCCTGCTTTGGCACATTCTAGGGCACGAGCTTTCCTTATGGGGGACAAGAGTGTGTCCAGATGCCTTTGAAGGCCTCACATATCACGCTTCAAATGGTGACAACTGACTCGAAATGCTGCAGTCCGCCCGCGGCATCTACCTTAATATTGGGCAACGCGCAAGCGTGATCGTTACGGCAAACCAGACGGCGGGAAACTACTACATCCGGGCGACCTTACCCGAAACGTGCTTCCTGCCGTACGTACCGTACTCGAGCGCTGGGCTCGCGGCAGGCGAGTACACGGCGAAGGGAATCTTGTCGTATGACGACGTGCCCGTCGACCGTAGTCCGATTGGAGTCATGGGAAATGTCAGCAACCCGTATGGCGTCGAGAATAACGGGGCAAGGGGTGACGTCTGGGAGGGTTGCGATGATATGCCCTTTGACTTACCCAAGCCCATGCGGGAGATACCGGCATACGATGTCCCCGAGGACAACAAGCATTATATCGAGTACATGTTCCGACAAGCGCAGGGCGTTAATCGGATCTTCATAAATAAGGTGCGTCAACTGCTCAAGCCCGATCGACCCCTTTTGCTTATACATGTCTCCTGTCTATCTGTTCTCGATCACTCATCCATATGAAACCCTCTCTGCATCTTCTCATGTAGTGCATTAGATCGCCGCACCGAGGGACGGCAGCTAGAGAAGATGGTGCTAGCTAGCTGACACGTTGTCGTGGCCGTAGACGGCGTACGCGCCACTCTCCAACAACGCAACACTGTGGAAAGCAATCGAGCAGCAATTCGTTGCTAGCAAGGCCAATTCATACAGTAGCTGGGATTTTGGCCTGAGCCAGCAGGTTAGTCGCTCGAGCCTTTCAATCCCCCTTCTGGCCTGTCCGAAAGACACAAATTGCCTCGAAGGCCATATTCTGCCCTTGCTACTCCTGCAAGCTCTTGAAGCTCTTCGTAGTTCTTATCATCGGTGTAAATTATTGACCCCAGGTGTTATATAAAGGTTCTACTCATTCCCGAGGCCGACAAGGGCGCGCAGATAGTTATCAACTCGCGCGATGCTATGGAACACCCGTGGCATTTGCAGTTAGTCGATTCCTTATTTTCTTATTTCCCCTTGCTCTTGCTGTCCTGGCTAGCCCTTTGGGTCTCTTTCGACCTCGCCTATTTCATATTTTCATTCTTCCTAAGGAGTTTATCACATTTGATTGGGAGTTTGTGAAGACACCCACTATGAAATCCCATGACCTCCCTCGACCAACTCGTTAACAATTCTCACAAACATCAACTAATGGGGTTCCCATGATACACGAACACCTGGATTTTTTTCAAAAGAATATATCAATACTGACCCCGACTGATAGTGGTATGTAGCACCCGGCGGTGTCGCCTTCGCTTCGTCTCCTTCCCTCTCTCCCGCCCTTCTCTTTTACATTCAAACCCCCTCGCCGACTCAAGCAAGTAGCTGACGTTCCCTTCTTCCCCCTCGGATTAGGCCACTCCTTCCAAATAGTAGGCTGGGGCCCAGGTCTCTTCGGCACGCCCGCTACGTCTTCCAATAGCACAACGACGACATGGAATCTCCAAAACCCCATGCGCCGAGACACAGTGACAGTCCCTGCCTTTAGCCACGTGGTCATTCGCTTCGAAACCGATAACCCGGGCCTCTGGGCACTTCACTGCCACGTCGCGTGGCATATGGAAGGCATGTCTCCCCTACCGAAAGAATTGTTGGCGTGGGATTTAAGCAGGCAAGAGGACACCAAAGAAACGAGACTGACCTGTGAAAATATATGCAGGCGGCATGTTCGTTTCTCTAGCTGAGCGCCCAGACGATCTTGTAGCTCTCGTTCGGAACATGAACCCCGAAACGCGTGCCCAGAGCCAGAGTTTTTGCGGCGCACAAGGGAGAAGCGAACATTAGGATTCCAGGTTCCACGCCAGCCGTGGTGGACTTGTTGCTTGCTTGCTTTTACCCTTGTAAATACAAGCCGAAGTAGATTGCCTAGTAGATGACGTTTCAGCATAGTTACTCTGGACTCTTGGTTTCTGGATTGGCCTTCGTATTCAGGCTTCTTTGATGGCTACAAGGAACTCCCAGGACCGAAAACATTCGTGGTCTGTTGGAAAGGTCCATCAAAATTACAGGGCAGATGAACCCGAGCAACGCGCACCTAGGATATAGGTGTTTTAGGGAAAGGGGATGGTCAGGTTTATGTCAAAATATTCCTTGAGAGGCGATGCTATTAGGTTATCTTTGTTGGTATACAACACTTTATATACAGCGCTAGAATATCGAAACCGACCATTCCTATGCTAGTCATCATCACAGAGCACCGTAAACATCTTCGACCCGCCAAACCTGTAGGCCGAGCACTCTTTTCCTTTATCTCAGAACGCCCCTGCCGCCGCAATGTAGCAAGATGATCATGATCTCCGTATGGGAATGGAGGATTAAACAAATCGCGAATATGAGTACAGATTGATGTACAACGCGGTAAGCCCATCACACTTTCCCGCTCGTGGTATTGAAAACAATTCGTAAAAAAATCATGCACGATGCCGTAGAGGGATTTACGGCTTCTTCTCCTCCTCCTCGGGCTTAGCCTCTGATGAGCCAGATTGCTCACCTGACTCAGCACGAGCCTTGTGCATCTTGTCAAAAAGGTTCAAACTAGCCATCTGCAGTTCATCCGTCTTGGTCTTGATGTCCTCGGCGGTGGCAGTGCCCTCGCCCGACTGGCTATTCGAGACGAATTCACGGAGAGAGGTAATCTTCTCCCGGATACCGTCAGCCTCAGTCTTGTCGAGTCTATCGGCGAACTCGTTTAGTGCCTTCTCAGTATCGTTCAAGACGCTATCAGCGCGGTTGGCGGCCTCAATAGCGTTCTTGCGCTCCTTATCCGACTCAGCGTACTTCTCGGAATCCTGAACCATCTGCTCGATCTCGGAGTCGGATAAACCTGAGCCAGAGGCAATAGTGATGGACTGGTCCTTGTTGGTGCTCTTATCCTTGGCATGAACATGGACAATCGAATCAGCATCGATATCGAAGGTCACCTCGACCTGAGGAACACCACGGTGCGCTGGGGGGATGCCAACGAGCTGGAAGTTACCTAGAAGCTTGTTATCCTTCACAAGCTCACGCTCACCCTGGTAAACCTTGATCTCGACAGCAGTCTGGAAGTCGGCGGCAGTAGAGAAGGTCTGGGACTTCTTGGTAGGAATAGTGGTGTTACGGTTGATCAGGCGAGTGAACACACCGCCCAGAGTCTCGATACCCAAAGAGAGAGGTGTGACGTCAAGAAGCAGAAGATCCTTCACCTCACCAGAGAGCACGGCACCTTGGATGGCAGCACCCATGGCAACGGCCTCATCGGGATTGACGGATTTTGCAGGATCACGGCCGAAAATGCTCTTGACCGACTCAGTAACCTTGGGCATACGGGTCATACCACCAACCAGGATAACTTCCTGAATGTCCTTAGCCTGAAGACCAGCATCTTTCAGCGCTTTGCGAACAGGCTCGATGGTCTTGGTGATCAAGGGGTCCATCATGCTCTCGAGTTGAGAGCGGGTAAGCTTGGTGTTGATGTGCTTGGGGCCAGAGGCGTCAGCAGTGATGAAAGGCAGGCTAATGTCAGTCTGGAGAGAGGAAGATAGTTCGATCTTGGCCTTCTCCGCAGCCTCGCGGATTCTTTGGATGGCCATGCGGTCGCTGGATAGATCAATGCCGGACTCAGTCTTGAACTGCTGGACGAGGTGTCGCACTAGACGGATATCAAAGTCTTCACCACCCAGGTGGGTGTCACCATTGGTGGACTTGACCTCGAAAACACCATTCTGAATCTCCAGGACGGAAATATCGAAAGTACCACCACCCAAATCGTAGACAGCGACAACGCGGTCGGCCTCTTTCTCCAGACCGTAAGCCAGGGCGGCAGCAGTCGGCTCATTGACTACACGGAGAACGTTGAGACCAGCAATCTGACCGGCATCCTTGGTAGCTTGACGCTGGGAGTCATTGAAGTAGGCAGGGACGGTCACGACGGCATTCTTGATGGGCTTGCTCAGGTAAGCCTCGGCAGTCTCCTTCATCTTGTTCAGGACGAAGCCACCAATCTGGGAAGGCGAGTATTTCTGGCCACGAGCCTCAACCCACGCATCACCGTTGTTGTGCTGGACAATCTTGTAAGGCACCTCTTTGATATCCCTCTGGACTTCGGCGTCTGTGAACTTCCGGCCGATCAATCGCTTGGTAGCGAAAAGAGTGTTTTCGGGGTTCACGACGGCTTGTCGCTTGGCGGCGACACCAACCAAGCGCTCACCGTCCTGGGCGAAAGCGACAACCGAGGGCGTGGTTCGAGCACCTGAAATCGAATTAGTCTTCACTTCGCTTCACTAGCTATCGGTTCCCTGTGAGGGAATTTACCTTCTGAGTTCTCAATGATTCTGGGAGTCTTGCCCTCCATCACGGCAACAGCCGAGTTCGTTGTTCCTATCAGAAACTGTCAGCTCGTGTCCTGTTGGTTCCAAGCACGGGTCATGTTCCGCTCATTGACATACCGAGATCGATACCAATAACAGCACCCTGTACCTTTCCCTCGGTGGACTCATAGCGGGCGAATGTGGCGCCCAAAGGCTTCCGTAGAGGGGCAGCAGCCCATCGTGGAGTTGTGGAAGCTGCTCGGGGAAGCTGTGGCGGACAAGGAATCAGCACGCATGATCTGCAGAACGTGTGCAAGCGCAACAACCGCGCCCGATGCTCAGGTAGAAGAGTGAACTTACAGCTCTGGACAAGCGCGAAGCCAACATGATGATGGATGTGGCCACCGGATTTTATAGAGGGGGGGAGGATTACGAAGATGAGTATGCACAGGACAGCGAGACGGGGTAGTGGTAGATATTATACAGGAATGATTATGTAGATGAGCGGGAAAGGGTGGATGAACGGATGTAGATGGGTGAGAGGAACGGCGATGCTGCGATACAGCGCAGAAAATTTCAAGGGCGTAGAAGGTTTCCGGGAGCTTCTTACGGGCGGTCTGAGGCGGCAGAAGTGCTATCGAGGTTTAGTCCAGGCCAAGGTCTGATGTGGGGGTTCTACTGAATGAAGGCGAAACTGACATAGTGCCTACCTCCAGGTACCTTATTTAAGATGGAGCCTGCAAAATTTTGAGGACCTTGTGCCGAGAGGTGCCGGTCCCGGACAAACTTAGGTACGTACCTCCTACCTGCATATATATACATGTAAGTAAGTAAACTCCCATATCATTCGATTCGAATTTCGATACAATTAACCCTTCACATACGTTTTTTTTTTTCCGCCTCTTCTTTTTTCCTTTGTTTCTTTGCTCAACCGTGAAGTGGAGAAATGTTAGATGCGTTATAGACCATTATACCTGACGTCGGTTTTCTCTAGACTAGGCAAGACTAAGCCTTTGCAAGCCCCTCCAACGCCACTAGACCCAAGTACTACCTACTTCGTCAGCACCTCGGGAACCTTGAACCTCGAATACCAAAGCAAACTTTAGTTTATATGATTCAGAGTTGCAACCATCTTTTTATTTCCCAAGTTTTACCTAAGAATTATAGCTTCCTAAGAATATAACTTGCCCACCAAGCTAAGCGCTATAATAAGATAACCAACTACTAGTACCTATCATGAATATAGAGAGCTTCACCCTTTTTCCCATAAGTACTTCTTATATCGGATAGGAATATAGTACATAAGGTTACTTGCAGAAAAGGAGAAAGAGTAACAGAATAATTATGCCCAAAAGACATATCTCTCTCTTGGTCATCTCATTGTGGCCATTCCACCACGACCTAGCAAAGCCTGTATCCAAGGCCTCTTCATTTTTTTTACCGCCATCATGTGATACCTCCTCGGGCGGCTGAGCCTCATTCTCCTCGGGCGTGACCATCTTCGCCTGAGTTTGAATCGCAATGTCTGTTTCGTCCTCTACAGGGCCACCGTGTTTCTCACTTGATGCCGCGGTTAGACTCCCCGTCGCTTCTATGATAGTTGTCGTGGCTACGCGGTCTGAGTTTATCGAAGTCGTCCTCTCTTTCCGAGCTTGCTCGTAGAGGTATTGAGCAATGCCTTCGTGGCCTGCGCGCTTGGCCTGCTGATAGGGAGTCTGGCCTGTCCTGTCCTTGATCCGAAACGGGACCCCTGCTTCGACCAGAATCTTGACGACTTCGAACTCGTCGCACTCTACGGCGTACCGAAGCGTCGGTACGAGCGCGTCCCGCTCCGACCTGTCGAAGCTCGCTCCTCGCTTCACCAACAGGAAGCTGAACATGGGCTTGAATTCCTGCAATGTGCAGAAGAGCAGCGGCGTCCTGTTTATCAAGTCTCGCCCATTCATGTTGCAACCGCGGTCGAGCAGGAGCTCGGCTACTTCATATTCGCCGAAGTCAATGGCGGCATGCAACAGGGTGTGGCCCCATTTGTTTCTGCTGTCGATATCGGCGCCCTTGTCTAAGAGAAGACGGAGGTTGTCACGGCGCCCGTAACGGATTGCGATGTGCAGGATCTCTCTAGATGGATCGTTGATGGCGTCCAGAGCTTCAGGCCCCGCTTCGTTCAAATAGGTCTCCAGTTCTGTCCTGTCGAGCTTTCGTACTGCAGCTTCAATCGACATCTTATAATCTACTGCAAGGGTGTCTGACCGTTGTATGTGTGTTGACGAGTCGTTCTCGCCACCTATAAACCCAGCATCGCGTTGTAGGCCCTCGTCAGCCTCCAGCTCTTTGAGCCTAGCGCTCCTCAACAGGTCAAATAATCTATCCCGGTCTTGCTCGCGAGCTAGACGCAAAGGTGTTTTCCCACCTGTGTCTTCGATGTCAGTACGTGCTCCGTACTCCAGCAGAACTCGGACTACCGCTTCCGCATTGCATCCGACCGCATCGTGAAGGGGGGTCTCGCCAGCATCGCCCTGGGCATTCGGGTCGAGGTCGGGAAGATTCTTTAAGAGATAACGCATTATGGTGCCGCGACCATTGATCGCACATCCGTGAAGAATGTTACGTCCGTGAAAGTCTTTGAATTTGTAGTCGACGCCGTGCTCTACAAGGATGCGAACACATTCCAAGGCATTCTCATCGACGGCACGCAGCAAAGCAGGACCATCGTAAACATCCCTAGCATCTGTGTCGGCTCCCTTTTCAAGCAACAAAGCAACCATATCGCCATAGCCGTGCTGAGCGGCCAGTGTCAAGGCCGTCTGACGCGAGGAGTCCACAGCATTTATGGCGACGCGAACGTCGGAAAGGAGCAACTTCGCAATTTCGATCTGCCCAGTGAGTACACAATGATGCAAAGCGCCGAATTGGAAGTAATCTGGACGCTTCAGGTTCATATCGATGTCTTTTCTCGTAAGCAGATGCTTCACAATTTCGCTGTTCTCGTTCGTCACCGCCCACATGAGGGCTGATAAGTTATATGAACTACCTCCATCTAAAGCATTGACGGACACATCTTTGAATGACGAGACAATCTCCTTCACCACTTTAGCGTGGTTTTCCTCACAGGCTCTGTGGAGGGCCGTCCGTCCCCGCCGACAAATGCGACTGGGGTCTGCACCTGAATGAAGCAGCAAATGCACGATATCTGCATGGCCTGCTTGCGCGGCATACATCAGCGGCGTTGTCTGTAAGCAGTCCTCGATATCAACGTCAACGCCTCTTGCTAGAAGGCTCGAGACTGTCTTGGTGAGACCGAAGTAGGCGCTTAGGTGTAGACCATGGACTTTCTCTTCAGCATCCCACCCCGAGGATGCTTCGATATCATCTAGCCACATGAACTGTGCAGCGGCTGCGACGTTTTCTTGTTTTGACATCAAATCCTGGGCCAATTGCCCGATAAAATCCGCTCTCGGAAATGATGACGTTCTGGCGAACGATGCCCCCCGTCCGTGGGCCAGCTGTGTGTGTATACCCCAATGCGTTGCCGCATACCTTAGTAAAGGATACTTAATTTGTCTTTCCTGGATCAACAGTTCGCGTCCTGGGCCACTGCATGCGCCAGAAGCAAAAGCCGAGAAGTGCAAGTAAAGCAAACAAATCTCCGCAAGGGTTTCGTGACCGTTCTTCGATTGCTTGAGACCGGTACTAGCTATGTAGTTGCCAATGGTTTCATGAGCAAGCCTAACATGGCCAGACAATTCGATGATGACGAGGCCGGCGCACATTGAAACTAGATGTCGCACGTCGGGAAGCGCGAGCTCGTCAATGTCGTCATCGTCTCGATTGACGGTAATCGCATGGGCTAGAGACTCCGTAGAAAGCAATTTCCTCGCCGTGGCTACTATGATCAATAGCTTCTCCAGCGTCGATGCTAATCTCTGGCTACTAATGCGGTTGAAAACGCTGTCATAAATGTCATTGATATTCGACGGGAGGGTATTGAGGGCATTAATCAGATCCCTTGCGGTGACCTGTTGCTCCAGCGCGTTCATGTGGAACTTCGCCAGCAGAAACCTTGCGCTTGTTAGACCCTAGCTCTTTCTTGTCAAGAGGAAACGGGAAAATCTTACATCTCGTGAGATTCCTCCTGCACCCTCGTGACAATCGTATCTGCGAGTCCGTATGCTTTGGCTCCGGGGTTCTCAAGCAAAAACTTGAGGTTGTCGTTGTTATCGATGCGCCAGAGTATGTATTGCTCGAGGTCGTCCAAATGTGCGGTAATGGTGACTGTCCCGGGCCAGGCCCATATGAAGCATTCTTTTGATTGGTTGCAGCCGAAACAGATATCGTACCGGTCGTAGCACTTAACACACACATCGCATTTGCAAGTTTTGCAGTGGTAACACGCGGCGTTCGCCCAGTTTTCATTTTTATCTTCTGAATCGGGGGCAGGGCCGGGCTCAGCCTGTTCTTCACTGGGGACTTCGATAAATTCAAACTTCTTGCCAATCCCGTCAGAATCCGAAGAAGAATACTTCTCTCCCTCTTCATCATCATCTCCTTCTTTAGAGAAATCGTTTCCGCTTCCCTCTTCATCATGTTCATCTCGCTCGTCACAGTTATCGCAATAGTAATACGAGTATTCCTCTTCTTCGAAATCAGACCGAGTCCGGTATCGACCTTCGCTTGCCGACTCGTTGAACCATTTTCTAATGCTCTCGACAGGGCGGGAGGTCACTAGTAACTGTGGAAGCGGATGTAGAGACTCAATGGTCTGAAGAAGCTCGACTTTCTGCTTATTCTCTCGAAGTTCGTCCAGCCCATCGACGACGATAAACGTGTTATCAAACGTCTCCAGTTCCTTCGACAACGCCTCAACCAGCATTTGCTGGCTGGGGCGGGATTGCTCTCCGTTTCGGGTATGCTCCGTGTACAATTTCCGAACCGCTTCTGACATCTTACCGCGCTTCTCGACCAGCTGTCTGAGGAAGCTGGACACGATATTCGATGACGAATGGGTGCTGGCGTCATCAAAGGAGCAGTAGGCGATCAGCACGGCCACATTCGCACGGGCGTGTTTCTCCTGTAGCTTCTGGAACAGAGCTGTAGCCAAGACGGTCTTGCCAGCGCCGGGTATGCCGTGGCACCACAGAACTTTCGTCCTACAGTCGGACCACCCACGGACCTGCGGGTTGTCGAGGAACCAGCTGCCGGTGCCGCTGAGCGGTCGTCGCTGCGCGGCGTGTTGTAGGACGCGGAAGTCCAGCGGCGATATCCATTTCAGCACGGTCTCCAACTCGGCCGAGTCGATGGCGTGGCGAAGGAACTTGACGTCTTTGTTCGTGTCGACGCCGACCTGGAGATTTGCGCGGTTCAGGGCTATCGAGATGGCATCGGTCAGGGACCGCAGTCTCGCCAGGATTCTCTGAACTTCAGGCTTGTCGAAAGGCCACTTGGCCTTTTTGAGTGCTCCTTTGAGACTGCGCGATGGGAGCACCAATTTCGACGCGACCTGCTCGAGGACGAGCTTGAGCTGGTCGACCACGCCACCAGGGTTGAATAAGGGGCTGATGGGCTTGGACCAGGCGCTCTCCTCGCCGAGATGGTGAGACTCGAACTCGTATTTCAGATTCCAGAGCAAGTCGTAGACTGTCAGCACCTCCTGGTGCAGTTCGGACCGTTCTTTGCCGCCTTCACGCACGTCGTTCATGTATTTGATGACTTTGAAAGCCAGGTCGACGATGGCAATCAAGTTCGCCGTCGTATCCATGACGAGGTCTTGTGGAGCAAAACGCCCAATATCATTTTCTCACTATCTTAGAGAGTGGTGTGAAGTCGAGCATATCAGGGATACGGGAATACGGTATATATCGCCATTCGCCGAGTCTCGTGCAATTGATAAGAGGCCGATAGAATTTTTGAAGACGAGACTTTGCGGAAGCGGGGGATCGATCATGGTCTCATATATGTTATGACGAGAACTAGTCGAAGAAACGGCCCCCACGACGCTCTATTTATAGTTCATACCTGACTGTCAGCACTTGGGCCTTTTGGTTTTATGTAATCAGCAGCTGGGGCTGAGGCTTTGTGTTTTGAGGGAGGAAGTTTCTGAAAGCAACGTATCAATAGATTAGGTATTGTCATACATGTACTTATACTTGGACTTGGTGTAGGTTTGATCACTGGCAACCGAAATAACTGACTACAATAACCTCCTAACCTCGACTTACCTAACCGAGACATGTACTTAGTGGGAAATGTGCTCAGTAGGAAACACGCTAGCAAACACGCTAGACCAAGTATCTTTACGTGTACTGACCTTGACCCTCACTTATTGGGACATACATAATGGTTATGCCATACTTGATATTGACACTAAATCCATTGAGTCTTTTTTTGGCTGCCATAACATACATAGTAGCATACCTTTGCTGGTGATCGCGTAGTCACATGACTTTGCTGACCTAGCCCGGCTCGGTCATCTCTTACCTAGCATTAGTTCAGTGTTTTCCAGTTAGTTTCCCTCCGATCATGTCAAAACCCATTATCCGTGACTTGAAAAGTGGATCAAAGCTTAAGCAGCAAGATAGACGTCATAAAACCCGGAGACAAGCGAGACAAGTAACAAGGTTGTCTTGGATAATGGATAATGATAATAGGTACATTTAGTCTAATAGGTGTACATACAGTACATGGAAAAGCCCCGCTGTCCGAACTGCCCCATTTTTTACCCATCTCTTGAATTTGGCTGGTCCGATTAACTAGGTACCTAGAGTCTACAGACACCTGCACGGTCTCTAGCACGGTGATGATGACAGCACCACCCACCGGGCATTCTTCATTCACTCAACTGCTATCTATAGTGCACCTAAATTCATAGACAGTTCCACCCTACAGCATAGTACACTACCTCGGAGTCCTTCGTACCAGCAACTACCTAACAACTAATCAGTTAATTATACCACCGACATTGACATTGCTTGGCTTGGCTTGCTTACTCACACCAACCACGATACCCGACGAGTCCTCAACTTCGGCTCCTGGGCACACAATACCCACCCTCCACCCGTCCAACAACTTCCTGACCTGCCTGCTTACAGACAGACAGCATAGACCTCCAACGCCACGACAAGACATCATTCCTTTTGTGTGGTTGCCGCCATCATCAATGCGCCTTGATGATACATCCGTCTACCGTTGACCTTCGCCATTGGCATCATGGCCATCGGCGATGAAGCGAGGTAAATACATGCCTATCTATATACATATACATATGCCTATACCTATACACTACCCGCTGTCCGCTGCCTGCTGCCCGCCGCCCGCCGCCCGCCGCAGAGCAGCGATCAGTCCATCCATCCATCCATCCATCCATCCATCTATCTATCCATCTATCCATCCGTCCGTCCATGACCCGATTCTCCGCTAACGTGCGTCTCGCGCCCTCACTCTAGCCTCCGGCCAACCGACCGTCTACTCCTCCAAGAAGGCCGCAAGCATTATCGTACCCAAATCTCGCCCATGTCAGTGCCTGTCCTTTGTTACCCCAGGCCACCTGCGCGCCCGCCTTGTGCCCTCCCGCCTTTGTGCCTTTGGTGTGCATGCTAATCATCCTCGCACCGCCCCCAGACATTGGCAGCTGCGGTCCCTGATCAGCGCCGACCGCGATGGCGTAGTCTACTTCCCTGCCGGCATCAACAACACCCACATCACCCGGCTCGATACGAGGACCCGCGAGTGCGAAACCATCAAAGTCATCAGCTTCCACCCTAGGTGTCTGGTAGCCAGTGGCCACTGGATCTGCTGCGGCGGCGAGAGCGGCGAGTTCGTCATCATCCGCGAGGCCGCTTCCGCCCTTGCCGATGGCGCCGATGCTGCCGATGATGCCGATGCTGTCGATACCCTCGCCTCCGCCTCCGAACATGCCCTCGACCGCGATTCCGCCCTCGCCGCCGAGCCTTCCATGGCCGATTTGCGCCGCGACATGCTCAGCATCGTCGAGCAGATGAGCGGATCCGTCAAGACGTGGTCTGCGTCGAACCACAAGTTTGGCACACAACGAGTCAACTGCATTACTATCTGGCAACCCCCCAAGCCGCCTTCCGACCCGCTGCGACCTGGCCGCTACACCTCTTCCGTGGCTGTCTTGGCCAACAACGACAAGACAGTGACCGTCGTCAGCCTGGATGATGCAGAGGCTCTCGACGAGTTACAATACCCCGACTGTGTAAACCGCGGCGTCATTTCTCCCGACGGTAGCCTTCTGGTGGCCATCTGTGACGACCCATTCCTCTATGTCCATGTCCGATGCGCCCTCCACGGGAAACGAGGCGGTCGCTATGAGTGGGTACAACTTCCCAGGATACGGCTCAAGGACCAGTCCATACGGGATGTGTCGGATTGCCGGGGCAGCTTTGCGGCTTGTTTCTCCCATTCTGGGAGATATTTAGCGGTGGGCACGCAATACGGCACCATCTCCATCTTCGATGTCGTCGCTTTCGCCGATCCCACCAGAGATCCCCTTGTTACCTACTTCAGTTCGGCACGGGCGCCCAGCGATTGCGGCGCGGTTAGGGACATGGCATTCTCCCCAGGTCCATACGATTTGCTTGCGTGGACTGAGCACCGCGGGCGTATCGGCGTAGCCGATGCCCGCACCAACTTCACAAGACGTCAGATCATCTCTATAGAGGATCACGAAGCATACGATCACTTCTCCCTTAATGAGCGAAACACCACCATCGACCCCCGCCTACTCGATCCCCGGAGCGAGCGCAGCGCCGCGGGTTCGTCCTCCGTTGCCGGCCTCGTGGGTCCCTCAGGTCGGTTACAGCCTGCCACCGACGGCTCTGATACGTCGAGGTTAAATCATCCCTTTTCTCCCGAGGAAACCGCCATTCTGGAGGCGGTGCAAAGCGACCGGCGACGCCGGGAGGCGCGGGAGCAGAGAGACCAGCGAGACTCACAGACAAGTCGGGGCGGTGCTACATGGAGGTCCTCCGTCTTTGCCGAGCGCGTAAGTCCCCAGCCGAGGACGCCCGGTGTCGCACGGGAGCGCGATCGGGATATCAGTGAAAGACTGCGTTATCTGACGTCTTTCCAGCGTGATACGCTGCAACGAATCTTCGAGCGCGATCAGAGCCGTGAGAGCCGCGACCATCCGCGCTCCGCGACGACGGGGACGTCGGCGACGCAGACGCCGCCCGAGCAGGATCGTGAGAGGCGGGCTCCTACGCCGCGGCGGAGAAGCTCCATTATGCAAGCCCTGGCGCAGAATATGGATAATTCGGCCAGGCTACAGAGCGCTTCCCGCGATTACACTTCTGTATGGGGGCAGTCCGGGAGAAACACTTCGGGTTGGGCCGATTTGGAGGCGCTGTACAACATGTCGGGCGGCGACATTGCCTCGGCTCCCCACGACGCAACCCGGACCGAGACCAGCCGGATCCGGCGCGCGATCCCCATCATCGGCGACGTATGGACCGATGAAATATCGGGGTTCCGTCGCCCGTACGGCCGCACGGGGAACCGTGAACATCAGCAGCGTCCGGATGACACGGCGGGTCTGAGCTGGAGCGAGGATGGCCGCACGCTGTAAGTATTCTGCGAAGCCAGGCCCGCAGCGGCCGCGGGAGCTAGAGATGACGACTGACCGGGTGCTACAGGTACATTGGGGCCGAGGACGGTATATACGAGTTTCATATGAACATGCTCAACAGAAAACTTTTCCCGGCGGTCACGCTCCGCTGATGCGAAGCGCCCAAGGCTCAATTCTCGCGTGGACTCGTCGGCATGGATAAGCGGGGCGGCAGTTCTGGTGTTTTTGGCGTAAATAAGCATACCAACCGGTGGACTGTACAGATAGATGCTGGCGGCGCCTCCGGGCAGGATTTGATTTTCAGACCGGGGCATACTCTCAACCTCGACAAGGAGAATAGGTTGAAGCACAATTCGCCCTGCCAACACGCTCGGGAAAAGTTGGAAGGGTCAGGGAGTTGTCGGTTTATTGTTTACTCAGTACTCAGGACGGGGGGGCATGGGACCTGATCACTCGTAATGACCTTGGACCTGCCAGTCCTCGTCGAAACTAATACTACCGCGTACATAATCCTCAATTATACCCATTTCGTTTCGACAGACGGGCTGCCATTCGTAGCACGTCGATTCCATGGCGTACCTCTGTCCCCTACAATGCCGTACTAAAACACATGCCAATGTCCCTGAAATTCAGGAGCGGTGCATGGCTGCGTCATTTATCTCGGTGACTAGCTTCGGACATGAGTTGTTAGTTAGGTAGTTAACCAACTATATGTATGACATTGATAAGTGCTGACGGATGAAGCTTGTATAAGATGATGTAGTCTTGTTTTAGAATTCAGTAGTCGTGTATAGAATGGCTCGAACGTGGTCTTGGGAGACTTAGGGTAAGGAGGGAGGCTCATCGGTCCGGTTTAGGAGGGATGGGATTGATCCATGTCCGGGGCCGGTGCCGGGGGTTTGGGCCGGTCGTTCATTCGTTTGATTCTTCTCTAGTTCTCTAATTCTCTAACTAGACTAACAAGTCCGTCTCACTTGGTCTGATCCAGGTACCTAGGTAGGTTTAGTTTATTCTTCTCGTCCACCCAACCCAACCCAACCCTCATTTGCGCCTCTCGCGCCCATTGCTGCCCAAAGATGCTCGCACGGAGCCCTCCGTTGCTCAACAGGCTGTGCGTTCGCTCGTTCACCAGCACGGCTGCCGCCCGAGCCGATTTCACTCATGTCGTAAGTCTCACTCATCTCTGGTCTTGGCGCGAACCCTCCAACATGGCATATAGTACTGCTACTTGGGGCGTCGTCTGTGGTCGAGGCCTTGCAAAGATCTACACAGGCGTAGTGAGATTGGACACGGATGGCTTACCACGATGGTAGGTCGTAGGCGGCGGCGTAATCGGGCTGGCAACGGCGCGAGCCCTGGCACAGCAATCATCCTCGTCCCCGTCGGGCTCGAGCACGCTCCTGCTGGAACGGCACGCGAGCATAGGAACGGAGACATCGTCGCGGAACAGCGAGGTCATTCATGCGGGCTTGTATTACGGCCCCGGCACCCTGAAGACCCGTCTCTGCATCAGCGGCAAGGAGAAGCTGTACGCATTCTGCGCGTCGCGCGGCGTGGGCCACGCGAACACGGGCAAGTGGATCGTAGCCAACGATGAGGCCGAGCGCGAGGCGCTGGAGCGCTTGCACGCCGTCTGTCGCGATGTCATTCGCGTCCCCACGCGCTGGGTCGGCGAGCGCGAGGCGCGACACGAGGAGCCGTCCGTCCGTGCCGTTGCGGGCGTGCTCGAGAGTCCCACCACGGGCATCGTCGACTCCCACGGCCTCATGGTCGCGCTCCAGGGCGAGTTCGAAGACGCCGGCGGCGTGGTGGCTGTGCATTCCACCGTCACCGGCATCGAGCCGTTGTTGTCCTCGTCCGGGACGGGTGCGCCGGGGAGCGGCGGTTGGCGCCTCACCATCCGAGACGGCAGCACCGGCGAGGCTTCCACCATCGAGGCCGAGACCATCGTCAACAGTGCGGGTCTCGGGGCTGCCGACATCCATAACATGATCGTGCCACCCGGACGGCGCACGCGCCTATACTACGCCAAGGGCAATTACTTCAGCTACGGCGCGAGCTCGCCGCGCGTCAGGCGCCTCGTGTACCCCGTGACGCTCCCCGGCGCGGGCGGCCTCGGCACCCACCTCACGCTCGACATGGCAGGGCGCATCCGCTTTGGGCCCGATGTCGAGTGGGTCGACGACGCCTCGGACCTGGCCGTCAACACGACGCGGTTCCCAGACATGCTGGCTGCCGTCCGACGATATCTGCCCGACGTCGACGAGGGGGCGCTGAGCCCCGACTACGCGGGCATACGCCCGAAGCTCGCGAAGGCTGGTGCCGTCGGTGCCGGGAAGGGGTTCTTCGACTTTCACATTGAGATGGAAGATGGCTATGCGGGCTGGGTGAACAGTGAGCACTTCCTTTCTCCTTTCTCCTTTCCCTTTCCCTTTCCCTTTCCCTTTCCCTTTCCCTTTCTTTCAGTAGTGTGGTGATCTTGTCTTGAGACTTTTGCATATCGTCGTTGGCAGGCCGCAAAATTGCTAACTCGGAACGTTTTTCAAGTGCTCGGAATGGAGAGCCCCGGGCTCACCAGCTCAATTGCTATCGGGGACTACGTTAGAAACCTATTTTATGGAACCTAGAAAGCAGGTTGACATATAGGACGGTCGTCGGCGAATCTGATGGGTGACTAAGAGTCTACCATGATTAGGTGTAGGTACAGTTTATATGACTTGACAAGGTGGCGCAAGGTTAGATGGCTTCCTTACGGGATATCCAAGATCTGGTAAGTTCACTATAGGGAGATGATACGCGATCCAGTGAAAAACTTGGTGAAGATCTCAATCCGTGAGGAGCGAGGTAGCTCGGATGTATATATAGAGTATGTAGACGTCAAATTAGCTATATCAGCTTCTAAGTCAGTCTATGGGACTAGGACACGGCAGCTTGACATCTCCGTATAACAACAACTCAATATACGCCCTTGGATTCAATGGGTGCACTGAACAGGATGTCAATACAATGTCTTCAAGTCACGTCATCTCTCGCCTATTGTCGTACGCTACTAAGTACACTCGTCTACCCATTAAGAACGCTGATGGCTACCGGAATGCGAGCCACCATTCCCTTAGAGCATCATCACCCGTGGTGCAAAATCCGACAGCAAGAAGCTCATTGTGATCCATCTTTTTTAGTACGTGACGAACCGCTGTACATCCTGCCATCCTTGACGCCTGACTCCAACACACCCGTGCCATACGACCGCTTCGAATAGTTTTGGCTTGTGATGGACACGCTCGGACAAAAGCCCCAGTTGCTCTACAAATGAAATGTTTCCACGAGTCCAAATTACGCTAGAGAGGGAAACAGTTGACAGGGCGGAGAATCAAAGACCGGTGCCTGCCTGATTAACCGATTATCGCATTCCTCGAAGAGGAATCGACTTGACTAAAAACGTGCCTGACCGAAGTAACGATGGTAGTACATGTCATCTGCTAAAACAATGACCTTCCCGACACGGCCGGGTCTTGATCCCTCGAACGCCGAAAACCACTACTCAGTAGCATCGTACACGGAGATATGTCTGATCCGAACAATGGAAGGCAGTCAATCCACTCATAACTCAGAAACCTCTCTTCGCTACAGGGAGCATGCCCTAGCGTGCCCTACTCATCTTTCGTTTCTGAAACAAGCTGCGAGTTGGCCATGGACGAGGACTCCGCCGCATCTCCTTCCGACACCGAGGTGGAGTGAGTGAGGTGCGAGGGCTGTGCCGGCTCTCTCGTGATAGTTGCGTTGACGTTTGCGTGTGCTTCGCTCAATTGACGCTCTAGAGGGGGGTCAGCTGAGCGCAAGTGGGAATTGGGCAGCATGATGCCTTACCGAGCTCGCGCAATCTGTGGCGCAACATTTGGTTTTCGCGAATCAATGACTGCGTTTCGGCCTGATAATAGGTCGTCTCGTCCCGGACACCCGAGAGATGCGGCTCGCCCTCTTGACTCATAGAGGTTGACCGAAGCCTCGGCGAAGAGGCGCCATGGCTAGGTGTTCTAGACCTGCGGTGTAGAGCATCCCGCACCGTATCGAGAGGGGCGGGTGGGTGTGAAATGGAGGGCGACCTGGGTATTGAACCCGACGGCGTAGGTAGAGAAGGGGGCACGCCAGGCGGGTAAGACATGGAAGTAGAGCGGTCCGAGGTAGACGGTTGATCTTCGACCGCAACACCGGACTGAGTCTGAGCAGCCTGTAGTTGTTGTAGCTGAAGTTGCTGTTGACGGATCATGTGCAGAAGTCGGTTCTATTAGACGTTAGCTAGCCCACACGGCGGTTGACGGGTACCATGGGGAATTCCTGGTCTGAGCGTACCACTTGTGCTTCCTGTTCGGCCTCAAGCTCCTGGTGAAGTTCCCCCAAGCTCGGGGCTCTGTTGTGATGGGTGTCGCGGGCGGCCAGCAGAGGAGACGATGACAAGGGCTGAGGACTCATTATCGGGTGGTGTGGATTGCCCCCCGACTCCGATACCATCTCACCTGGGGCGGGCACGGTGGGGTCATTCAGTTGGAGGTTCATCAAAACGGTGGAGCGTCGTCGGCCGGCTTGGGGAGAATGGCGCTGGCGTGAGAGGGAGCTGCTCGACGTACCTGACGCGTAGGTGGACGCGTAAGTCAGCCGTACTGACACGGAATGAGAGGGGAAGGGATGCACTCACGTCGACCGGGCTCGTGCTGCAAGCCCGCATTCACAGTAGCGGCAGCCTGCAGCGAGATGGAGGCAGAGCGCGGCGAAGGCGAGGGCGAGTCGCCCCGTACGGCAGAGGCAGATTCGCCAGCCGTGCCGGTGCTCGCGCTTGCGCCCAGACTGCCGTTTGTCATGGTGCGAAGGGGTACGGCGACTGGAGATGATGGCGGCAGTGAGTTCAGATCGGGAGCCATGTCTCTATGGCCGATGGGTCTGTGTGTAGTGAAGAGCCGCGTACTAGGCCGGTGAGGCGGGTCATGAAGCCGCACTGCAAGGTTGTGGGTTAGTGTGACGATTGACGAGGACTTTCTACGATCAATCAATATTAATCAAGCAATCAATCATTCCATGGTGGGGGCGGGGGCGGGCACGGGAGCGGACAAGGGACGGGGACAGGGACAGGGACAGGGACCGGGGGCAGCATATACTTCACTACGGTAAACAGACGGATGGTATACATATACTATGTAGTTAGCTAGAAATACCATGAATAGGATAAAAACGACGACGATAGGGATGATCGCAGTGGCGGTGACGATGAGAGTGTAAAGTTCAGAACTAGATGAAAGACTTCAGCTTCATGCCATGATGCAACGACAGAAGGGAGGTAGGTAGGTAGGTAGGTAGGTGGGCATGAAATGTGATGTGATGGATGGATGATGAAGAATGGAATGATGGTGAGGTTGGCTTCTACCAAGGTATTACACTACAAGGGACAAAGTTGTAACTCGAGCAAGGAGTAAGTTACAACTGGCGAGTTGAGTTTGTGCTACCTGAGTTAGTGGGGTCAACGAGGGTCCCTGCAGGCTGCAGCTGGTACTGTAGGTACCACCTACATACCTAGTATATCTGTAACTCAGCCACCGACTTACAGAGTACCTACCTACATCGTACACGAGTCTGACAATAGAAAAGATACAAGTCAAAGGCCGATGTTGAGCTGTTTGAGGGAGAATAATGGGGATATGGTCCAGTCGGTGTCGAGGCCCGGAATACACCGACTACCTACACGAAGCTATCGGGTCTGCTCACTATCGCCCGAGTCTGGTAACAACGACGGTACATGCTGCGGTGCACCTTGATCTTCCATTACTCATTTCCGTTGTTCACGGCAGATCGAAGGCTTGCGTCAACACCAGCCTCAAACGGAATCGGTCATCTCATCTCGTCTCATCTCGTCTCTACCCATATATGCAGAATACCGGCGGTGAGGTCGCACAGTGGAGCATCGGGCCGCGTCGGCCGTTTGCCCGGTTCAACCTCGAATCACATCGATCGGACCTGCACAGGCACATGCATGCATGCGAGCAAGCATCCTAGACTAGTTGGCTCATGCAACAAGGGACGCTCATGGCCGCGCATGGAAGTATGCAGCCCGGGGAGATAAGACGTCCTGGCGCGAAAGATGCCAGACCAAGACCCACGTTTTGGTATATTGAAGGTGGTAGAAGAAATAAACCTCGGGTACGACAGCAGCTCGGTAGTAAAGCAGAACCTTGAAGTCGAATACCGAAACCGTTGCGTCGGGGCCCCGGATCGGGGTGCTAGAGATGGAGGTGACATTTCAGCACGTTCGTCTGGAACTTGCGTCCCGGTTCCAGTATCCGGGCCTAGGTACTGCTTGCGACCCTGGGTATTCACACATCCCTAGCCGGGTGCGCCATGCTAGCCGCAAACTTCTAGTGGAGGTATTGTAGGTTGCAATGCATGGTGACCTCCAACAGAGATAAGCCTTGCCGGGGTCCTCACACAGAAACTTTGCTAAATTGTTTTTTTTTCTCCCTTCTTTTGGTGGACGTTGATAAACAAAGACGAGGTCCTCGCCTGGCACCCGAGACGATGCGATTCAGTTGAAAGTGATATACGATTCAATGCCAACGTTAGATATAGTACGGCAGTCAGTCGAGACTTAATGGACCCAGCAAACACTGTGAAATAGTGGCGCAATTGACCAGATTAGGCAATGTCGACTGGTTTTGAGTCGTCTCATACGTTGACCGACAAGGGCAGCGCCAACCTTATTGTGATGCGCACGGTGACTAGCAATGTGCTGCCAAGGTATTAATTGGCTTCCTACCCATTCAATCCATACCTATCGAACAAGACAATCGTACTAAGTTGAAGTTCGAGTGGCTCACGTTCATTTCGCGCATTAAATTAAAAACCAACTTGTTCGTGTGAAAGCATTAACAGAAGGTTTCCCTCCATTTTCTTGGCCTGCTTCCGCCGTCACATACATACATGCGCTAGCTCCACACAGTGTTAGCGTAATAATAGCAACCAATTACCCTAACCTCCGATCCACGGCCAGATTTTTCTACCTGAGTTACGCGCGTATCTCCCATATCAATAATATCAGTAAGTACTATTACAGTACTTAAAAAAAAATCACATCAATAAATCTTCTTTCGCCACGTTGACTTATCATCTGTTATCCATTCTCTACAATTTCCGGACCGCTTCTCCAACCTAAGCGACCTATATAGACGTGAACCCATCACTCCTCTCTCCAACTGCGAAGACTCTCAGTATTAATCATAACAGCTCGTAAAACGTGTCGCCGTCCTTGGCTTCAGCTTGTGACCTCTGCTAGCTAGAACATCGACGCAGCGACAGCCGAGTCACGGGCATTGGTGCTGTGTCCGTTTGTTGTAAGCTTGGGAAAAAACCCCGAAGCAATGGTCCTAACACAGCAGAGATGCCCTCGAAATCCCGATGCCTTCCCAACATTGCAGCTCTTCTTATTGGGTAGGTCGATTATACGCGTCTCCCTTCGAGGTTTTGGCTGGCATACCGAACTGACTTGTGTTCTATGAAGCCGTTGTGCGCCTGGCTGAGCCCGTAGCCCTCACGTCTATATTCCCCTATGCGTGGTCTCTTGTGCGGCATTTTCAGGTCGGAAACGAACGTGATGCCTCTTTCTACGCCGGGCTCCTCGTCTCGGCCTTCTCTCTCACCGAGGCCCTGATGGGCATGTACTGGGGTGGCCTCTCGGATCGAATTGGCCGGAAGCCCGTTCTCGTCCTGGGTTGCCTTGGAACCATGTTCAGCATGATCGTTGTTGGCTTTGCCACGAACATATGGATTGCCTTGTTTGGTCGAGCCTTTGGCGGGCTGCTGAATGGGAACATTGGTGTAATCCAGACCATGGTTGGAGAAATAGTAACCAAACCCGAACACGAACGTGAGTGGAAAGATGTACACCTCATAGAAAAACCAGAGACTGATTTCGCAGCACGGGCCTTTGCTGTCATGCCCTTCGTTTGGTCCATTGGGACGATCGTCGGGCCCGCCATCGGAGGCATCTTCGCAGACCCCAATCAGACCTGGCCAGAAATATTTGGCCAAGACAGCTGGTTCACGATATTTCCTTATCTTCTACCGAATGTCATCTGCGCTTCCCTTCTTTTTGTCAGCATTCTACTTGGCTGCACTCTGCTCGAAGAGACGCACCCAGATATGCAACCTCGTGTGATGCTGCCGGATGATACTTACGCCACCGATGAGACGCCACTCTTAGAAACCTCGGACGCGCTGAAACAACCGCCTGTGGACTTGCGATCGGAGACGTATGGGTCATTCAGAGCCAGAGGATGCCTCGAATCCGGTTCTGAGGCGGCAAGGAGGAAATCCGGAAAGAGGGAGCACACTAGCCTATTCAACAAACATACCATGGCCCTGATCGTCTCCTTGTCCATCTTTACATATCATTCGATGACATACGACCACCTCACGCCCATTTTTTTCGAGGACAAGAAGGCGCACTTGATCGATCTACTCGCTACCGCTTTCAACCCTTTCTACTCTCCTGGCGGTCTGGGGCTTTCCATGCAAACCGTTGGAGTGATTCTGGCCGTCAACGGCGCAATCGCCCTCTTTGTGCAGGTCGTCGTTTTCCCCTTGGCTGCTGAAAAATTTGGGGTTTTCAGACTTTACCTCTTCATCACGTTGCTTCATCCGATTGCTTATCTTATCGTTCCGTGCCTGGTCTTTGTGCCAGAGTCGATACTGTTTCCCGCCATTTACTTCTGCTTGACGATCCGCAACCTCTTGTCCATCGTCCTCTATCCGCTCCTACTTATCCTAATCAAGGAGGCTACCCCTAGCCCCCATATGCTTGGGAAAGTGAACGGGCTTGCGGCCAGCGCCGGAGCGGCTTGTAGGATGATTGCGCCGCCAGTGGCAGGTTTTCTCTATGCTTTTGGTTCACAGATAGACTGTACGGCTATCGCCTGGTACGGGAGTGCCTTTGTCGCAGCGATTGGTTCCATCCAATGCTTATTTGTTCGAAGGAATGGAAAGGACAGTGCTTTAAAAGAACACTGTAGTACAAGTGACAGATGGTTTTAAAAAATATGCAAAGTAAGGTTAATAAAAATAATAAAAGTTTATATTATAAAATATGAATTTATATTTATGTTATTATGTTTATTATAAACTTATATTATTAGCTATTAAATACGTTTTTAACGTTATTAATATAGTGTATTAAAAGTAATATAATTATAAGTTTATATTATAATAATAAAAAAACTAAAACAAAGTTATAAAAATATATATTTATTTAACTTTTTTTAAAACTTTTTTATAAATATTAAATGAGTCACGTGGTGGAGCCTGGAGCCTGCAAAGTGGACCTTGTAGTGTGTGTGGCTAGATTAATGGCTATATGTTACACTAGCCACTTACCTAATTACCTGATTAAGAACCCTATTTACTAGGATCTGCCCTACCACGCATATATATAAAAACATTACCCTAAATAGCTGTTTTTCTTTTTCCTTCCTTTTTACTTTATTTATAGATTTTTCGTACTAATATAGCACTATTGTTGGAGCCTTGCTTTTATATATATGCCAAGTGCAACAATCTATAGATTATCCTTTTATTTATAAAGCATAAGGACTGCTTTCAAATATCTTTTATGAAATATATTAAAAACACCGAACTAAATATAACTAATAAACAAAATAACGCGAACACTAAAAAAAAAAGCGGCTTTTAAATAAAAAATACGTAAATAAGTATAGTTTACTGTTTAAAAACTATAAACGCTTACTATTCAAAATAATAAAAAACTTAACTTTAATATTAAATAAAAAACTACTTTATTCTACGTTATAAATAGCTTTTCCGGTATTTATAATAATATAGCTACTTTAGGCTACAATAAAAAAAAAATTACGTTTATTACCCTAGCTTATAAATATAAAAAACAAATCGAAAATCTTATTTTTATCGCTAGCTGCTTTTATAATAATAGCAAAGTTTTTTTTAACATTATTAATGTTTTTATTTAAAACTATAAAGCTTTATTTATTAAAAGTAACAATTTTACTTTTTTTTTTATTTTTATTACTAATATTAATAAAAAAACTTAACTTAATATTAATAAAATTATAAATAAAAACGTTTTTAATAACTTTATAAAAAAACTAGCTACTTTATTTTATAAAATAAAAGCTAAAACTATAATAATAATAGCGTATTATTAATACTTTATAAATATATATTTTTTGTTATGTTATATTAATAACTAAATAAATTACTTTTAAGCTTAAACTAATAAATTTAAAAAAATTATATTATAAAAAAACGAATAACTTAAAGCTAAAATTGCTAATAATATTTATTTTAAACTTACTAAATATTTTAATAAAGCTATAAACTATTTTTTAAATAAAATAAAAAACGTAAATATTAAACGTAATAAACTATAGAAGCAAATAAATAAATTTAATTAATAAGTTATTAATTTTTTTGCTTAAATATAAAAAAATATATTTAGCTTAACTTATATTAAAAAAAATATTTATAAGTTTACAAAAGTATTTATCCCTATTTTTTATAATAATAAAAATAAAAACAATATTAAATTTAAAATATAAATTTATAGTATAAAAAACTAATTAAATATTAATAGCAATTAGTTTATTAATAATATTATTAAAATAACAAACATTAAAATATATATAAAAAGCAAAATTACTAAATATTTACTATTATATTTAGCTAATATTTATTTTAATATATTAAAAACTTTTAAAGCGCTTTTAAATTATTTAAAAAAGAACTATAAAAATGTTAATATTTTTAAAAAAGCTAAAGCTAAATAAAAGTTTTTTAATTTTAATAATTATAAACTAGCTAAATTTTTTAAGTTTAAAACTAATTTCGTTCGATTAATAAGTAAAATTTAGTTAAAAAAAAAAAAGTAAAAAAAAAGCTTTAAAAATAAAATATTTAAATTTTAATTAGCAAATAAAGTCTTTACCTCCTATTTTAATAAATAAGTTATTTTTAATTAATATATAAAGCTATATACTTAAATAGCATATTAGCTTTATATTAGTAATTAAAAATAAAACATTATTTAAAAAGTAAACTAAACTTAAAATAATAATTCCTATTTTAATAATATTAATCGAAATATATAAATATTATATAATAATAATACTGTTAATATAAGCAATTATAATAAAATTTTTACCGCTAGCGCTAGCAATTTAATAAAAACCTATTTTTTAAAACCTAATATTAACAAAATATAAAAACTTATTATAAAAAGTAAATATTTTATATACTAACAATAAAAATATATTATTAAGAATTATTTACTAAAAAGTAAAATAGCCGCTATAAATTATAAAATATAAGTTATTGCTATTATAACTAAATATAGTTATACCTTTTTAACTTTTTTTTTTTAATTTTATATTTTACTTTAAGTTAAAAAAGTTAAAAATAAAAAATTAAAAAAATAAGCTTAAAAAAAATAAACTTTTTTTTAAATAATATACTTTTAAAAAAATATAATAAAATAAATTTAATAAACCAGTATATAAGTAGAAAACTTTTTTTATATATTAATATAATATATAGTAATAAACTATTTTTAACTTTAAAAAACTTTTTTAAAAATATAAAAGTAAGCGTATATATAAATATAAACGGAAGATTTATAAAAAAAATTATAAAATTATTTAATTTATTTATAATTATAAAATTTAAACTTAAACTAATTAGTAGCTACAACAATTAAAAAAAATAAAATGTTGCTAAAGCTTTAATAATAACTTTTTAAATATAAAAAAAACTTTTAAAAATATACTAATACTTATTATTAAACAATAATAATATAAAATAATTATTAAAAAATTATAGTTCGAAAAATATAATATTTTTTTTAATTGCTAAAAATATTAATTAATATTTCTACTAAATATACTAGCTAATTATAACACTAACTACAACTTTATAATAAATAATGCTAGTACTTAGTTATAATACTTAAAATATTAACTTAATGTTAACTAATACGATTATAATATAAATAAAAAAAAAACTTATAAAAAATAACAATAAAAAGCAGCTATATAAAATAAAATTCTAACTATAAAAATTAATATCTTATAATATAAAACCCCTTAAAAAGATTATATATAAAAAAAAGATCTAACGTTAAATAATATTATAAAAATATAGCGCAACTTATATAAAATCCTTTTTTTACTACTTTTAAAACTTATTTATAAAAAAATAAAAAAAGTAGATTATTTAAAAAAAAAATAAAAAAAAATTGCTTCCGCTTAAAAATTAAATAAATTAAGCTTTTACTATATATAAAAAAATAATATAAAATAGTATAAAAAAAGATTTTAAACATAAATAAATAGCTTTAATACTTTTTTATTTAACAACTATATAAAGTAAAAAAAATAGCTAGCTTAATATAAATTATAAATATTTATAAGGTTAATAAAATTATTAAAAAAAAAAAAAAGCATTTTTTTTAAAAAAAAGCAAAAAATTAAAAAAAAAAGCTTTTAAACAAATATTTCTAAAATACTATAATATACTCTATATTTTTAGCAAAGTTAACTTCGATATATTACTTTCTAACTATCCTAAAATAAACTATAAAATAAAGTTTGCTAATAATAAATTTTTTAATAATTTAAAATATAATTTTTTATATAAAATATTATTAAATAAATTAAAAGCTATAAAAAAATATTTAGTTAATAATTTTCGAAAAAGTTTTATTAAATTAAGCAATATATTTTTTATATTATTTATTTTATTTATAAAAAAAGCTAAGGGTAGATTATATTTTTACGTTAATTATTATAAACTAAATAAAATTATAAAAAAAAATCGGTATTTTTTACTTTTTATTAAAAAAACCTTATTTTATATAAGTAAAACTAAAATCTTTACTAAGATTAATGTATGTTAAACTTTTTATTATATTAAAATATAACTAAAAAACAAAAATTTAACAACTTTTTGTACGTAATATAGTATGTTCTATTATAAAGTATTTCCGTTTAAATTAACTAATAGACCTATAACGTTTTAATAATATATTAATAATACTTTGTTTAACTATTTTAATAATTTTTATAACGCTTATATAAACAATATTTTTATTTATTCCGATAATTTAAAAAACTATTATAAATATATATATATAATATTATAATACCTAAAAAATATAGAACTATAAGCTAATATTAAAAAGTTTAAATTTTATATTATAAAAACAAAGTTTTTAAAATATATTATAAATATTAAAAGTATATAAATTAACTTAAAAAAAGTAAAAGTTATTTATAATTAAGAACTTTTTATAAATATAAAAAGTATATAATTTTTTTAAAAATTTTATAACTTTTACTGTAAATTTATTAAAAACTATAGTTATATTGCTATGCTACTTTATTGTTTAACAAAAAAAAATATATTATTTTAATAAACTAAAAAGTGTAATAAAGCTTTTAATAGGTTAAAAAAAGTTTTAACTTCTACCTTTTTATTAAAATATTATAAATATAAAGCACCTACTAAAATTAAAACCGATATATTTAACGGTATAGCTACTAAAGTAATAACTTAATTATATAATAGCTATTAATATTTAATAGCGTACTTTTTAAAAATATTTTATAATATAAAGTTAAATTATAGTATATTTAATAAAAAATTATACGCTATAATATTAGTATTAAAAAAATAAAAACTTAAATTAGTTAGCAAACATAAAAAACTTTTTTTAGTTATTATTAATTATAAAGTATTAAAATATTTTAATACGAAATAATATTTAAATTTTTAATAAGTAAAATAGGCCGAACTTTTTTTTAAATATAATTTTTTTATTACTTATTAATTAAAAAAAAAAACATATTAGCTAATATATTATTTTAAAAATAAAAAGACTTATTTATATAAAAAATAAAAAAAAAGTTATAACGCTATTTTAAGCTTTTTTAGCTAGTTAATAATATTGCTACCAATATTTTTTTTATATAAATAACTTTAATTTTTATTATAGAACTATAATACGAATTAAAAAACTTAGAAAGTTTTTAATTAATTAAATAGGTTTTAAAAAAAAATTGCAAAAATTTAAATATAAAAATTTATTATAAAAAAACAATAAACTAACGTAAAAATAACTTTTAAGTTATTAAAAATAAATTAACTATATATTATAGACGTTTAGTTATACTTAACTTTTTATATATATATATAAAATTAATATAAAAAGTATATAATAAAATGTTAATTATATATTTTAAAAAAAAAAAAACTTAAAAACTAATAACTAAATAATATTAGTAGCCTAACTTAAAAAGCAATTGTAATATTTATATAAACAATTATATAAAATATAAATTAGCAAAAGTATTTAAAAATAAAACACTTAATAAATTAACGCTTTTATTAATACCTAATTATATATAGCGTTATTTAATAATAAATTTTAAATAAATATTAAAAAATAAATATAGATATAATAATGCTTTAATTATAGTAGATTGCTTAAAAAAACGTATATAAACAGTTTTTTATATTATATAAGCTATAGCCGAAAATATAGCTAAAATATATTACAAAAGTCCTTTTAAAATATATAAAGTACTTATAATTATAACTTTTAATTATAGTTTTTAGTTTATATTATTTTTTATAAATAAATTATATAAATTAATAGGAATATAATATATATTAGCTTTTATAAAATATTATAAAACTGTAGAATAAGCTAAAATTATAAACGAATATTTAAACTAACGTTTATAACTATACGTAAGTTACTATTAAAATAACTAGTTTAAACGTATATTTATTATAAACTATATATAAGCGTTATTGCTATATAAATTTATAAAAATATCTTTTTATAAAGTAAAAATAAGTTTTTTTATACTTTTTTATTTCGATTAAAAAAATAGAACAGTAAACAAAAAGCTTGTAATACTATTTATATAAAAAAAATACTTAAAAGCTAACGTATAAAAAAAAATATAAAAAATTGTTTAATTTATTAAATTAGCAAAAAAGCAACTAACGTATATATAAAAACGAATAACTAAATAAACAAACTAACACTATTATAACTTTAATTTTAATGTTAAAAATTATATTTTTATTTTAAAAAAACAATAATCTTAAATTACGGATAAGCTTTTAAATAAGCTAAACTATTTTATAACTTAATAAAAATTTAAAATTTTAAAAAAAAACAGTAATACTTATATTTTCGAAGTATTTTTATTATAAAAAGCAACAAATATATATTACGCAAACCGGTTATATAAATACCTTAATAATCTTTTTCCCAGTTAAAAATTTAAAAATCTAAATAGCGAAATAGTACAGCTAAAAAGCAAAAAAGAATTTATTATCGAAAAAGTAAAAGCTTCCCGAATATACTATTAAAAACTATAATACTAAGTTAATTAAAAAAGCTAAAATATTAACAACAAATAATATCCCGCGGAAAACTTTAAAAATAATATAAAAGCATTAAAAAAATTTTATAATATAAATCCCGAATTAGCAGGACCTTTAATATAATTAGAAAAATAGCTAAAAGTAGCAGAAAATAACGAATTTAATAAAGCGTACGAAAATAATAATAAAGTAATAGCGTAAAAAAAAAAACCTATAAAACGCCGATATGCTTAAATTAAAATATTAAAAAAATTCGTTAACTTAATAAGTAGAAAAACCTATATAATAACTTAATAGTATAAGGGCCCAAAAAAAAATTATATAAGTAGAAACCTAAAGCAATCCTTCCTTTAGCTAGAAAGCTTATTAAAAGTTACCTATTTAAGTATTATATATATTTTAAGGACGAGCTATTTTTTTTTTAGGAAAAGAGTAGTTACGTAATAAAACTTAAAGCCTACAAAATAAACTTTATAGTATATATAGCTAGATTAATAGCTATGTGCTATACTAGCTATTTACCTAATTACCCGATTAAGAACCCCATTTACTAGGATCTGCCCTACCACACATATATATAAAAATACTACCCTAAATAGCTATTTTTCTTTTTTCTTCCTTTTTACCTTATCTATAGATTTTTCGTACTAATACAGCACTATTGTTGGAGCCTTGCCTTCATATGTATGCCGAGTACAACAAAATATAATTAAAATAATAACTATTATATTTTTAAAAAACAAAAAACAGTTTTTATAAAAAAAACTTTATTATAAAAATAAGTTTATAAATTAAAAAAAAATTGTAAATTATATTATAAACTTAATATAAAAAAAAAAGTTTTTAAAGATTTTTAAAATAAATAAATATATATTATTTAAATATTATAACTTATTTTTTATTTTTTTGTTACAGCTACTAGCGCCACTGCTTTATAAGCGTGGTTAAGCAGTATGCTTAAAGGTAGTATATATACGTATAAAGCCTTAAATATCCCACTTTAAAGATATTGCGAAATTTTTTAATCTATTAACATAATAGTTAACAGGGCAGCCACTATAACATTTTTAAAAAAACGCTTATTTAAAGTTATATAATAAAGCTTAAAGCTTATAAAATATATAATTAAAATAACAGCTATGTTTTATATTAGCTATTTATTTATTAAAATTTGTTTTATTATATATATATATATATAAACATTACTTTAAATAGCTATTTTTTTAACTTTATTTATAAATTATTAATATTAATATATTATTTATTATTAATATAAAGTTTTATATATATTTTTATTTTATATATTAAACAATTAACTTTTAATATATAATAAAATAAAAACAATATTAATAGCTTTTTATTTATAATGCTTAATTTAACATCTTGTTATAATATTATTTTATGTTAAAATGTAAAACTATAACGTTTTTCTAGTTTTTAAAGATTATTATTCTATTTAACTATATATGTTAAAAACTTATCGCTTATAACTAGACTATAAGAAAGGTTAAAGAGAACCCGTAAAAAGAAGGTCAAGCATATTGTTTAAAATTCACTAATAGCTGTATATATATGGTTTGTGAGGTTCTACTTCAAGTGGCCCTAAATAACGGTTCTTAATGATGATGAGTAGTTGGTACGTAAGTATATTAAGCAAATTTGTGGTGCCTAATTAAATTATTCGTTGTTAGTTTCAAGTGAGAATGTCGCAACAGGGTTGAAGGAGGGTCGAAGATACGCACTTGGGCATCTCTAGTGTAGCAGATCCCACCCCATCTATTTCCTACCTGCTATGCACCTGCGACCTTACTTCACTCTAGAGACATATGCCCCTGACAATTAGAGAACAAATGCGTGTAGATTCCAGAATCAGCAGCCATAATGATGACACTGCATGAGGTCTTATAATGAATGTCGTGCTCCAGGGCTGGAGGTCTCGGGATCCAAAAATTCAATCCCCACACTAACTACGACCCATAGGGCTCAGTACTACAGATGGCGTTGTCCTAACAGCGGTGGATTTATCCGTGGGTATAGTTTTAAATATTGAACATGCCTTGCATGTGTAAGCCATGAACGGCAGTCTCCCCTGGGATGGTTCATGTATCGATTCACCGGATGGCAAACCGTTTCCCAATACTTACTAAACGGTCCTACATCCGTTAATCCTAACTTCAACAACAATTCTTTGGTCTTGGTATTAATATTGAAACTGACCTTGATCGTTATTGTTGCTAGCTAGACTATTGCTACGGTTGCCAACCATGTGCGAGGGCCGATCCATCTTCAGGGTTGGTTAGGTTCTTACACTAGTTGACCTCTTCAGCTTGCGGCAAACCCAATAACTTTCCCCCCGACCTCTTCTCAGTTCAGCTAACTACACAACTCCCATAAGTCCAGCCTTTGTTGTGGACTTAGCCGCTAGGATAATGAACAATACTGTAATACTAGCTACACCACTGAAAATAGCTAATTGATCAAACCCTCCATATCTAGCAAGAAATGCACCATTGACTGGGGGGCCAATGAGGGTGGCCAGAGCCCCGATGGCAGAGCCTTGGCCGATATAGGTGCCAGTGTTTGAGGGATTCCTCGCAGATGAGGCAAGGCTGGTCGAAAAGCATGAGGAAACACCCCCCGAGAAAAAAAAAACATAAAATACAGTAAAAATGACAATAGCGGCCTTGGTGGTACAATGCGTCCAGACGAATAAAAGTATGGCTGATATAGTAGCAGCCGCAGCGAATGTGTTCAGCCGACCTGCTCGGTCTGACAGGAATCCCAGTATAATACGACCGAAGAAGGATGATCCGTTAAGGATTGCTATGAGATAATTTGAAAATAAGGGGTCTACCCCACGGCTGAGAGCATATTCTGGGAGAAAGAAGTATGGAGTGTATATGCCTAGGTTCACGATAAATCCAGAAGCAATAATAAGAACATACGTAATTTCCGTGAGCGCTCTCGGGAGGAAGAAGTTGTTTTTCCGGGGAGGTAAGCGCTCCTTGATGGCTAGGCATGAGAGGATGAGGAGGGCTAGAATGATAAACCCAACAATACGTACTGCCCATCCGAAGCTCACCTGGGCGGTATCGAATAACCGTGGTAAAGCAACGGGAAAAATCACACCCCCGATTGATGAACCACCGACGACCAGACCCATAGCGGTGCCGCGCTTTCGAAAAAAAGTATTGCGGTATTGCCGCGAAGGCGGGGTTGAGAACCATGCTGCTTGAAAATCCCCCAAGGATGCCTTGGGCCAGAATGTAATGCCAGTATCGGAATGAGATACTGGTTAACATGACAGATGCAACGTATATGATACAGGTAGGATACAATATCTGTTAGATGTAAGTCGATGTGAACATATAGTGCTAGCGGGGGATAGATCTCCCACACCTTAGCACCGTGACGGTCAAACAAAGGTCCGGCTAGTAACCCGGCCGAGAAAATCAAAAAGAATTGCAGCGATCCGATCCAAGCGATCCTATCCGGACTCTCGTCGCGGAGCTGATTCTGGATACAATACGTCTGGAACACCCTACGCATCATTAGCGAATAATCGGGTCTGCTGCCGGTAGGATTCGGCATGGGTCGAGACGAGATGATCAGCATACCCAAAAGAGGTGACATAACCTAACGTGCAAAATGAGACGAGCGATGAACCACATGCAACTCCCCATGCTCGCACGCCGCCTTCGGGAAACTCATGGGACATGGTAGGTTGTCGTGTTGAGTCAGCAAGCTAGTCCTTCTCGGGAATCGAGACGAGTGCGGCTGATGGAGTAGGGTCCATGCCGTTTAGCTTCCTTGAGGTTGATCGATCAAAACGGTTAGGGGGAGTAAAGGCGCGAATTATTGGTCAGGTGAGTGAGATACAGGCTGAGAGCCGAAAACATCGTTGGGGGATAAGAAGAAAAGTTTATAAATGCTCCCACAAGGAATCTCTGCACCGGAATAGTGAGACGGCATCTAGCCATCTGGGCAGCTGGCTCGCCGGCGGCCGGGCCCAATAGCTTTTTCATTGTGTAAGTAACCAGTCATTTCATGAAAAGGCAGCAGTTTCCTACTGTAACACTGGCGGGCGACTCACCGCTTACCACAGTAAAGCCGGTCGGATCTCAATCACCGCGGCATGGCGCTGTCACACGTCGCATTCCAATGCCACCGGAAGCTATGATAGCCTCGCGTGGATCGCATTCCCCCTCCACCCAGCCGACCTATCAGCAAGAGAGTTTCATAAATAAGCAATTGCCAATATATCGCTTATCGTAAAGCGAGCCCGAGGCGCGCTGTAACCAAAATACGTGGTAGGGTCGATCAGTTTTTAGTTGCAGCGCCTCGCCAACCTCGTTGCGTACTACTCATGCAATGCAATCAATACCAACATATCTTATATTGCTGTCATCTCCCTACGGGTGAGATGGTACACCTATTACTACAAACGCCACTGCAACGTTGCAATTTAAATCAGTATTGCCCAGTTTCCCGACGGCGACAAAGAAGCCTAACACCACTGAAAAGTCACGCTGTATTGAAGCCCTCAAGCTTCATCCGTCTTATACTCAAACGAAACACACCGCAGGGTAAAATAAAACATAGTCTCGATTGTCATTTGTGTATCGAATTATCAAATACGCTCGTGTTCTACATCCCAGCATCTCCACCATATGTTTCTACCTTCGATTTCAAGCCCCCGAGATCATGGCGAAGTATAGTGGCAGCATCTAGCTAGGCTCCTCGCGAGGAAGACACAATAGTCTTTCTCATGACTGTGATCATTCCGTCGTTTTCTGTGTACCCTAGGTCCTTGTCTGATTGATCTCCATCATGCGCAATGGCATGTGCTTCATGTTCACCCATGGCGCCGAGTTCGATAAGCGCTGGTTCATTGTTATCTGCGATACGATCAAACCCGGAATTCGACTGCCATGTCAAGAGATGCTTGGTCGACCTTCTAGTTCGATTAGGCCGAGAATAGATGGTAGTCAATGCCGAATTTTGTCGAGGAATTTGCTATTTCGAGATTTGGCACTGAAAAGGCCCAGTATGGGCTTCAAGTGTGGACTGCAAGCCACCATCGTCCCCACTCCGGGCTGGATGATGGTTAAGTAGACAAGCTGATACAAAAGAATGGTACATTTGCTTGCGTCCTCCTTCAATTCGTTCACTCCGTAACTTGCCTCTCAATTCCTATTATGAAAACATTTGATATGCCCTATCATTATCTCCAGTCAGAGACTAATTATATTCCTCAAAGTACGGTTAACAAACTTGATTGCTGCCACGGAGTACGTTCCTACCACTTGTCGCGAGTATTTAATTAAATCCATATTTCCTGTGTCCATAATATGATTTAATACGTCTCGCTAGACCCGGCAGTTGGCCACTATACTCTATTGAGAGGTCAGAAGACTGGCAATATTTCAAAATCAACTCAGATCTCTTCGGCGCAGACTGGCGTCATGTCTACGATGGTAGCTATGAGTTGATCATAAAGCGAAAAGACAAAAACCCTGTATTTCAGGGATTTTTCTACACGTTCCCAGAGCTCCAAGAGTACAGCACAAAAGATCTTTACGAACCGCACCCAACGTTGCCTAACCATTGGAAGTTTTATGGTCGTGCCGACAACTTGATAGTATTCTCCAACGGCGAGAAGTTGAACCCAATTGCTATCGAGCAGGCCATAGAAGGCCACCCAGAAATCAAGGGCGCAGTAGTAATAGGCTCAAATAGATTCCGGGCTGGTCTATTATTGGAGCGTATCAACAAAGATCTCACTAACGAAAAGAAACGTGAGCTGATCGACAGGGTTTGGTGTCTAGTGGAGCAAGTCAATAGAGCTACAGTTGCTCATGGACGCGTTGCTAAAGAGCTCATCACTATTACAAGCCAAGGGAAGCCCTTTCCCCGAGCAGGGAAAGGTACGATTCAGAGGTCGACTATAATTAAGCTATATGCTGAAGAAATTGACTACCTTTACAAGCTAGCAGAGAAAGCCTCTCACCTTCAGTTTGACGTCGGGGCCATCGATATGGGCTCAGAATAAATCTTGACGGGATTCGTATCAAGCGTCTTCGAATCACTAGCTGAAGGAACCAAGCTAGATCCAGACATGGATTTCTTTTCTGCTGGGATCGACTCCCTACACGTGATCAATGCGTCAAGAGTCTTGTGTGCAAGCATCTCGAAAGTTTCGCACATTTTAGACCATGATTTAATAAGCCCACGAACGGTCTACAATAATCCTACGCCGACCCAACTCGCTCGGCACATCAGGCATTTAGTCACTCGAGATGTGGCCAGCATTACCAACAGGGAGGTCACCGCTGAGATAGACACAGCTAAAAGGCTGTACGAGAAATATACTCGTCATCTTATTGAAAGCACATCGAAGCGATCCATGGTTCTCAAGGACAAATAACCTGTCCTGTTGACTGGTTCAACAGGTAATATAGGTGCATACTTGCTAGATCAGCTTGTGTGTAACTCACTAGTCAGTAAAATCATTTGTTTGAACATGGCCAGGGACGGCGGCGCTCGACAACAAAAGCAACAGATGGAAAAGCAAGGACTAGCACAGCACGCGGGATATGCAGTGAAGGTTGAATATTTACAGTCTGACCTATCGAAGAACAAGTTCGGTATCTCCGACGAGATCTATAATCGGCTCACGAAGCAAGTGTATCGTGTAATCCACAATTCTTGGCCTGTTAATTTCAACTTCTCAATAAAGACATTCGAGCCTAGTGTCCGCGGCGTACGGAATATTGCCGATTTTGCCGCGCAGGCAGACTACCGCGTCGCTGTTGTCTTCGTCTCATCTATCGCAAGTGTGTCACGGTGGCAAGTCGGCCCTATACCAGAGAAAAGACTAGAGAATTAGGATCTTCCTGGGAATAGCTACGGCCGCAGCAAGATGTGCGGGAGTCTTATCCTAGAAGACGCGGCGGCGGCTGGGGACTTTCCTGCCGCATCGATACGAGTGGGACAAATCGCGGGCCCCGAAGGCGAAAGCGAACTGGGCCTTTGGAATCGACACAAGTGGCTGCCAAGCATCATCGCAAGTAGTCTGTATCTCGGAGCACTGCCATATGAACTAGGTGCCTCGGACCGCGTGGCCTGGGTCCCCGTGGAGCGCATCGCACAGTTGGTGGTGGATGTTGCCGTCACCGCTCCTGCTGATAATCAGAAGACTGGCGTGGAAGAGATCAGCGGGTATTTCCACGCTTTTAACGATTCCGTAACGTCTTGGGGGTCTCTAGCGTCGACAGTGAAACAGTTCTATGGAGACCAGATCAAGTAACTCATAAGCTCCAGGGAATGGGACAGGCTAGAGAAGAGTGATTCCAAGGACATTGACGTGAATCCGGGTCTGAAGCTCTTGAATACGTACCGAGAGATGACGCACGCTCGAACTCTGCCCCTGATACTGGACCTGGAACGAGCAAATAGGCGGAGCCAGGCGATGAAAGAAGCACCTATGATCTCACCTGAACTGATGACCAAATGGTGTAAACAGTGGGCTGCGCGGTAATCGGGATGGTTTGATAATATCGCCTAAGCATCAACTTAAAAAAGAAATACAAACTCATACAGCCCCAAGTGTGTTCCCGGGGCTTAGAACATCAGCCCTTTACTGTTGGATCGGATCTTTATGGAAGATCTTTGGTTTCTTCCTCATCTTCATCCTCTAATTTTGTTTTCTCGTTTACAGTTGATTGAATTGCTCCAATACCAGCCAATGCCCGCTGCATTCTTGGGGCCCGCCCTGTAGTTAGAAAGTTGGTAAACCTGCCCCTACGACCGTGATATTTAAATAGACGAAACGCAGACTTAGAGGCCATTGTTTGTTCTTTGCACGGGCTCGCAGCGGTAGACCTGGAGCGTCTCAGGGCAGGGGATGGGAGGGGGGGCGTGGGCGAAACAGAGATGGACATCGTTCGGGGCAGGGCGAGGAGGGTCGACGATTCCGTTTTTTCTAACACAGCGCCGATGGCAAAACGGAATGACTAAAGGGCGGTCAGAGAGCTGATGAGACCGCCACACCGCTACGATGAGTCAGCGGACGCTATCGTATTGTGCAATATGATATGTTTGGACGCCAGAGAGTTTTATGCAGAACGCGAAGGCATGTTTCCCTATGTAGATGCAGGGGCTACCCATTCCTTCCTCCATCACGTCTGATCCTTTCTTGAGAAGCCCATGACTTAGTCGTATATACCCGCTTTACATGCGTTGTAAACATCTTCAACCACCCAAATAATTGAGATTAAACTTATCCGTAACGGGATGTGAAGGTCTCACTCTTGTATGAGACCTGTTGTCTACTTCCATAATTATCGACTAGAAAAATCAATCTGAAGGGAGCAGAGACCTATACAAGCCTCACTAATAACTATGCAGAGAAAATTGGGTCAATCGAGGAGCTGCCAGTCAGTCATCCCACGAGCATCCGGCACTGACTTTGTCTGCTTCTCCGTAGCTGAAGTCCCATCTACTATGTCTACGCTTCAGCGCTCGATATTGCCCGTAGAGGCGGCTGGCTAATCAACTCCTCGTCGTGCACGGGGGGCTTAGTGTCAGGCAGTTATTTTACGATTAATATATAAATAGGACCCTAAATAAAAGCTTTACCTCTAAAAAAAACTTTAATTATAACAATCGTACAATTAATATAAATATAAATATATATTTAATTAATTAAGTTTTTAATTTTTTAATTTAATATATTTATTTAAAATAATATATATACACGTTTATAGCTTATATTAAATTAATTAAAAATCGTACTTTAATATTTTTACTAAATAAAAATAATGGAATTTATTAATTTAAAAATAAATTAACGCAAACTATAAGCATCCGGACCACCCCCTGGAACCCCCCTGCCACGTACCCCGCCAGCGAAGTTTTGCTGTAAAAATACATGCACACTACTACTTTAAAAAAACCCAACTTTGTAAATATTAATCGTATTAATATAAAAAAACATACTAGTATATGCGTAACTACGTATGAAATCCAAATCTGATTTTTATTAATTTTTTAAAAAATTATTCGCGCGTGCATTGCAAAAAAAGCAAAAATAAAGATTATTTTAGCGTATTTTTTATAGCTCTACAAATAATTTAAAAAAAAAAAAAAAAAAAAAAACCTTTAAATCGGTTATTTAGTTATAAATTTAATAGTATATTTTAATTGCTTATACGATAAATATTTGCGAAGTTATTACGTATTATAAGTTTTATATTTTTATAGTAGAATTTCTATAGCGGAGGTACGCTAAGCTTAAGGTGGTCCGGTTGCTTAAATGGTCCGGATGCTTGTAGTTTGCGTTATAAATATTGCTTAAGTTATGATTTTAATTATATAAACTAACTAAAGTTAGTTATTAATTTATATATAGTCCGTTTAAAAAATATATTGATTTTACTTTTAATAAGATTAATTAGCACTTTTTAGCCATTTAAAAAAAAATTATATTATAATATATATAATTATATAAAAATAATATTATATTTCATTTTAAAACAAATACTTTCTTTACTTACTAATAAAAAAGATATAGCTAAAAATTCAGCTAATATATCTATAAAATATTTATTATTAAAAGATTAAAATGTTTTTAAAAATTTAATTTAGATCAAGATTATCAGTTTATATTTAATTTTTAACAAAATATTTAAAAGCTATTAAGTACTAAATTATTAATAATTATTATATATTATTTCATAAAAAACGGTTTATTTAAATAAAAAAACTAAACTATTAAAATAATAATATGCTATTATAATTTTATATGACTTAAGTTTAACTAAATTAAATTAATTTTTATTTTATAATAAAATTTAAACTTTATTTATTTATAAGCCATATAATTTATTTTTTAGAAATAATTACTCAGTTTTAAATTTTGAAGTTTATTAAGCGTAGTTATAAATTAAATAAATATATAAACATTTTTAAAAATGTATATATTATATAATAATTTATAATAAAACGTTAAGTTGGCTATATATTTTGCTGTAATATAAATAAAACGATAATTTAGTAGTAAATACTATATATTTAAGTTTATATTTAATAATAAAAAGTTTTTTTATATAATAAACGTTATTTATTTAATAAAGAACTAAAAAAATATTTATAACAATATATTAAGCTTTAAATTAAATGTTTTTAATCACTATTATATTTATTTTGTTATATTAATTATATAGTTATAACAAAAAAAAATACTAAAAGTTTTTGAAAATAAATAATATCTTTATTGAGTTTAATAAAAGCTAACTGAAATTTTAATAATAATATTAATAAATTATATACAGAATAAAAATTATACTTAATTATTAATTTAACTAAAAAAAAATAGATATAACTATTTTATTGAATAAAAAGGCTAGAATTATAAATATAATTGTTAAAATTTAAAATATGTTTTTAAATATTTATAAAAACTTATTAATGAATATTAGCAGGAATATAGTTTATAATTTAATTTATTTATAATAAAAACTTTTTTAATTTAAAAACCGGTTGTTTTGTAATATATTTTTTTATTTTGCTTTACTTTTAATTATACTTTATTTTTTAATAATAAATCTTATAATATATATTTTTATTACTTTTAATATAGCTGCTATTAATATATTTATATAAGCTCCTATTTTTAAAACTTTAGTTTTATTAGTTATATAAAAAGGAATCCTATAAATATTTGCTAAATTATAAAAACTTTTTAATAAGCTATAATAAAAGTTTTTTATACTACTTATATAACATAGTTTATATTTATAAAAGCTTATAAAAGTATTAACTAACCCAAAAAAAATGAAATTAATGAAACTAATAAAAATAAAACAGAAAAAGTTTAGTACTTTTATATAAATAGTTTTTACTAAAGTTAACAATGGTTTTTCTATGCCCCTGGCATCTTAATAGGAACCCCTAAAAGAAGTAGTATAGCTATAGCTATACTGCAGCGGTACCTTATATAGCGGGGTAGCTAGCTACCTAGCAATAGCTAACATATACAAAGTGCTTATACCTATATCCACTTCGTAGATCTAGCTCCAGGTCTCTGTTCTTCTTTTTTAATTCATACTTTATTTTACTACTTAAATCACACTTTATATAAATGTTAAATGTTTTTTATAATTTTAACAAATTAAACAATCTTTTAACTTTTATATATATATATATTTTCTAAGAAGAATTTTTATAGAAATATAACTTTACGCTTTTTTTCTGTAGTTTTATTTTTTAATTAAAATAAAAAAATGTATTTTAATTTTATTAAAAATCTTTTTAATGAACTGATAAATTAATTATATTGAAATACAGTTTATAATAAAAACATATTTAAATTAGTTATTTTAAAAATAATTTATATATAGCTATAAACATTAATTTCAATATTTATTTATAGTTTAAGCTTATTTTATAGTTTTATAATATTTTAAAAATATTAAAATATATGAACTTATATAATTTATTTTATAAAACCTAAAATAAAATAATGTTTATAATTAAATGTTAATATTATAAATATGTAAAACATTTTAAAAAGCATTTATAATATATTTTTTATAATACTCGACTATAAGTAAAATGTTATTATATTGATATTTATTTTCGAATATTTATTTAAAAATTATTATCAAATAGCATTAAATATAATTAAATATTAATAAAAGTCTTAAAATATTAAATATTTTATTTTTACATATTTTTATTACTTTGTATTTTATATACTTGCTTATATATATTATAATTGCTTTTTTACATGAAATTAAAAATAGAGTTTAGTTATTAGTTTTTAAGATTTATTGTTAAAAAATATATTGTTAATATTTAGTTACGAACTTTTTATATAAAATATATATATTTATAGTTATATAAAATTAAATATAATTAATCGTTGATAAAAAAAATTAATTTATTTTTAATAATCTAAAGCTGAATTTTATGTTATTTCTATATTTTTTGTTAAAAACCTTTATGCCTGAAATTTTATAGTTTTTTTAAAAAGTTATTGAAATAATCAACCACTTTTTAAATTTTTAAATTTAAATTAAACCTTTATAATAAGAATAAAGGTTATTTATATAAAATATGAATGAATAAAAATGGTGTTAATTAGCTAAAATAATTTAATATAATATTATAACCTCTTTTTTTTAATATATGAAAATATTATAATAATATAACTATACTTTTTTAAAAAAGAAGTAATAAATATTCCATGTTTTTTGTATTTATAAAAAACCTTTAGTTATGTATAGTTTTTATTTTTTTAATAATCATAATATATTTTAAACTTTTTTTTTAATATAAAAATTAAACTTTTTAATACAAGCTTATAGTTTAATATTTTTTAAACGTTATAATATTATATATATGTATTTATAATAATTTATAAAATTATTAAAATAAATAAAATTATTATTAATATAAAGACTATAAAAGTTATTAAAATAGTTAAATAAAATATTATTAATATATTATAAAAATATTATAGTATATATAAAAAATTATTCAATTCTTATTTTTCAGTTATATTTCAGTATAGTAAAAATCTTTGTATAGGTTAAATCTAAAAAACTTTTTATAAGTAAAGTTTTCTTCAAAAAAAAAAGGAGAACCCTTTTTTTCCGATTTTATTAGGTTTAAAATAATTAATATAAAAATATAATTTAATTTTCTTTTATAAGTAAAATAAGTAATGTAAGAAATATATCACTTCATTTAATAAAACGTTTTTAAAAGTTGTTAATTAAATAATAACTTCTAATGTATTTAATAATATTACATATAAAGAATTATATTTTAAATTAGTACAAAACTTATTGTTAATTAATTTCATCTGATAACTTATTTTAAAATAGTTAAAATATAATGTATTAAAGCTCATGTTATTTAAAGCGTAAAATATATTATAATCGTTCAACAATGTTTATTTAAGAGCTTTTTCTTTCAGCGTTTTATTCTTTTTTTTTAAAATGCATTCTTTTTAATAGTTTTGTTAACATTATAAATATTTATAAATTATATTTAACCAGTTCTTTTTTGTTTCTGCTTTATATTATAATGAAATATAAATACATTAAAACTATTTATTTATATTTTAAGTTCTTCTATTATTTTTCCATATTGTTTTTTAAATATAATAACAACTTAATTTATTGAATTTTTAACGAAAACAATTTTTTTTTTGTTTTCTTTTTAAATAGTTTGCTTTTTATTTTTTTATATATAAATTGTAAAAGTAATTTAAAAGATCTTTTATATAAGCTACGTAATAATATTATAATATTCTTTTATATTAAGTTTATTTTTTATATACAATTTTTTAAAAAAGTTTTACGTTTTAAATTTTTAATTTTATAGTTGAATTTTATTTTTGTTTTATACAGGTATTTTTTATTATTATTTCTTATAAGCTTCTTTTCTGTTTATATTATAATTATATTTGTAAATATTAAATTAATATTTTAAATATTGTAGCTAAATACTAGCATTATTCAATAGAAACTTATAAATATTATTATAATTAGCTAATAAGTTTAACAAAAACATTATGTTTTTCTTACTAAAGTTTTTTGAAAAATATTTTATATTATTATTACTTAATAATAACTACAAAAATATTATTAAAAGTTTTATTTTATATTTAAAATTTTTAATTTTCAATTTAGTAATATTTTATTTGTTTTCAACCATTATAACGATTAATAGATTTAAGTTTCATTATATATAAATTAAATATTTTTATAATTCTTTTTCTAAATCTTTTATTTATATTTATATTTTTAGAAAAAGGTTTTAAAATTAAAAATAGTTTCTCATAATATATTATTTTAAAATATAAGAAAGAAATTTATATTTATATATTAGTTTATTAGATTTATTTTATTATATTTTTTAAAAAATATATCTTTTAAAAAGGACTTTATTTTTTTAAGCTCAATTGTTTATTCTTTTATGTTTAACTTCTTTATTTTTAGCTATAATAATAATTTTTATGTCATAATTAAAAATAATTATGTTCATTTTTAATAAATAATTTTTAATAATATATATTCTTTTATTAATAAACAAAATATTAAATTTTTATTGTAAGTTTTTATTTATTTATTAATATTCAGCTTACAAGATTAAGCTTTAGCTAAAATACTAATATTAAGAGTAAAACAGTTATCAAAACTGTTAGTAATATTATTATAAAAGTTTTATAAGTCTTAATTAACGTTAAAATAAAATAAACATTAGTTTTAATTTATTTTATAAATAATATTAGGTTTTGAATTATTAACATAAAATTAATAAACTATTTAAATATATAGCTCTGAATATTAATTAACGATAATTTATTTATTGAAATAAGAAATAAAGATTGGGGTTATTATATAAAAGCTAAATATTTTATTTGAAAACTTTTTTTTTTACTTTTATTTTTTTAATCGAACTTTCCTTCCTAGTTTAATAAAATGAATTTCAAATTTAAAAAACTTAGATAGGTTATATCTATTCAAAATATAAAATATTTACTTAGTTTTAACTATTTTATAGATATTAATATATTTATAGCTTTTCTTTTAAAATATTGAAATAAAAATTTAAAAAATTCTAATGTATAAAAATAAATATATAGCAACTATACTTTCTATATATACTGTAATATTTATTATTTCAGCAATATTAGTAATAAACTAATTGTTGTTAATAATTAATGAGGTTTTTACATTATAAATTTATATTTTACACTTGATACTATTTCTCTATTACAAAAAATGAAATAAATACTTTTATAAATTTAGAAATATTTCTTTTACCATAAATTACTTTTAAAATATTTTTTAACATTATAGAAAAATCTTAATAACTTGGTAATTTAATTTATTTATTTAGTACTATAGTTAATTACGTTTAATGGTTATATTTTTACTTGAATAAAAAAGCGGTTTACTTGTATATAAAATATTTTATAAAATTTAAATAACGCTTATTTACTATTATTAGTTATTTATTTTGTTAATTGCTATTTTTTTTTTTTTTTTGGTTTAAGCTATAAAACAATTTATTTATATATTAATATAATATAAAGAAATATATATAGTTATCATATATTATCAAAAAGCTATTATTATTATAATGCTAGCTTTTATTGTAGAAAATAAAGCAGCCAATTCTTTTATTATAGTATTAAAAGTCTTTTTTACTATTCTTTTTTAGAAAATGTAAAGAAATATATAAGTTTATTAGTCTTAATAAATAAAGCTTTATAATTTTAAACGAAAAAATTAATAATACTATAAATATTTTATTATTATTTTAAAACTATCCTTTATTAAAGCAACGATTTTTTGCTTATTTTTTATACTATGAAGTTAAACTACTAATTATAACTTGTTATTGTTCTATTTTAGAATAAGCATATAAAAACTACTAAGAAATCGATTGATAAAATAAAATATATTAAAGATAAAGATTTTATTCTTATAAATAATAAATATCTATAAGTCCTTTAAAATTATTTATACCTATTTATACTTTTTGTTTTAAACTAGCTTTTTGTTAAATGCTTACATCATATTATTAATTTAGGTTGAATTAATATTAGTTTTATGTATTAATAAGAAATTCTATAAAGTTGTCCTAATACTTTATAAATAAATTTAAAATGTATAAATTATTTAAAGATCTAAAAATAAATACTATATTATATATAAAATCTATAAATAAAGTAAAGTGAAGGGAAAAAAACAGCTATCTAAAGTAATATTTATATATATATGTATAGTAAGGGAAATCTTAGGTTCCCAATCGGGCAATCAAATAAGTAGCTAGTACAATATATAGCTATCAATCCAGCTACACGCTCTACAAACTCCACTAAGCTCTACTACCTAACTTTTGTTATATATTTTAATAACAAATTGCTATTTTTTTTTAATGTTTTAACTTTTAAAGTTTTATTTGTTTCTTTAAATTATGTAAATAACAAAGTTTTATAAACGAATATTTACTTTATTTATAACTATATTTTATTTAATATTTTATTAGTATACTCCAGTAAAAAAAAGTTAATATATATATTTTTAAACTATTATTTTATATTATTTAAACACATATAAATATTGGTTTGAAATGTGAAAGAGTGGTATTTAAATACCAATTTTAGTAACATTTTAAAATCATCTTAAAATTTGCAAAAGTAGTTATATTAAGTTATTTTTATTTAAAGTATTTATAGATATAAATGTTAACAGTTTAATATATACGGTGCCTGTTTGGCTATTGCATGCCAGCCAAGCTATATATATCTAGCAATTATGTAGCTGCTTTTTAGTAATATTACTTTTTTTCATAGTTATTAGTTTTTAATACTAATTAGTATTATTAATAATATAATTGCTAAATAACTTTTTTAACCGATTAAACTATATAAGCGCGCCATTTTTTTAAGAACTTATACCTAACTAATATAATTAAGTAAACAATTTAAATAGTTAGGAAGCAATCTTTTTTTATATATATAAGCGACCTTTTTTTATTGGTTTGTTCCCTTTTTTTTTTTTTTTTTTTTTTTTTTTAAAAAAATTATTTATTAAAATATTTCCGTAAACATTTTTATTGTTTTTTGCAAACTATTTCTTTTTATTCTTTTGCTTGTTCGCTAATTATTATAATTCTTTGCACAGTAATTATTGAAAAATATATTTTTAATAAAACCAAAATCTATTTAGCTTTCAATCGGTAAGGTTTAGCTAGTTAAAACAATAAGAAAACTAGTAAAAATGAAAAATATATTATAAAAGCTATTATGCCTTAGGTTTTTAATATTATTAACTTAAAAAGCTTTATAAAAAGTATTAAATATTTTTTGGGGCAATTATATTACTTAATCTAGTTAACTAAGTTCCTAACTTCTTATTAAGTACAGCTTAGGGTTTTATAGCGATTGCTGTTTTAATAAATATAGAAGCAATTTATTATTATAATAAATATTATATAAACTTTGTTTTCTTTTTTTATAGCTATATTGCTAAACTTAGGTGCTAAATATTTGTTTTTTTTAACGACAACTTTGCTTCATATAAAGCTATTTAAAAAGAAGCACGTATTATTTTTTTATGGTTAAACTTTAAACATTTGACAATTATTTAAACGTTTCATTTAAGAATATTTACCCAGCTATATAAAAAGTACGTTTAAAATATAATATAAAATATAACTTTATAAGTAGATAAAAAATGAATATTATAAAAAACAAGACTTTTTATTGTTATAGAAAAATCAAAAAAGTTATATACAGATTTAACTTCTTATAATGTTAAAAAATATATCAAATTATTTTAATAATTTATTTACTTTTTTATTTTTCAACAAGCAATTTAACAAAAAAAATATTTATTATTAGAACGTATATTCATAAAGAGTAACAACAAAAAACTGATTTTATATAAAATAAAAAACTGTTTTTAACAATAATTAAAACAGAATAATATTTAATAATTTAATATCTTATTATATAAAAAAACGATATAAATAAATACAACAAATAGTATTTATAAACGCTATTAATAAGAAATATATAAAAACTAATTAAAAATATAATAATGAAAATTCATTAATAACATAAAACATAAATCTAATAGAAATAAGTTATTAAAATAATTGAAATTAAAAATTAGTAAAAGTTATTTTATTTAAACATATATAGATTTTGCTGCTATTTATTAAAAGGCTTTCACTATAAGTATAATTATCTATTAAAACTATATATAGGATATATTAACATAATATATAACTTATTATCTAACTATAGCTGCTAATTAATAACTATTAAAACTTATATATTTATATTTCTAATAAAAAGTATTAATCTTAATTATTGTTTTATATTTAACTTAATACTTTTTGTTTTCATTTTTTATTTCGCTATTTATGTAATGATGTTATAAATAGTATTTTAACGCACATTTATAAAACACTTTTTAACCCCTTTTTTCTATTTTATTTATTTTTATATATTTGCTACATTTCGCACAAATACTTTTTATAACTTATTTATACTCTTGGTTATACTTTAATACTTTTTAAACCTCATTTATAACATTTATTATATTTTAACACATTTTCTAATATATTTATAGCGATTTCTACTATTTTATATTAGTATATTATATAACTATATATATTTAAAGTTTTTACATAATAACAAAAGTAGCAATATAACTAGCAAAAGTTAATAAGGATAAAATAGTGTAAATAAACAAACATTTTTAAAGGAACTAAATTAATATTTAAATTAAAATTAATGTAAAAAGTAAATATATTCATTAATACGGTTACACATAATCTTTATAACAAATTATATACGCGTTAAAATTATATTTTTTAAAAAAGAAAATGATTAAAGTTTTAAGTTTTAACATAATATAAAAAGCTATTTTATACTGCGATCTTGTTTAAAATAATCCTAATATTAAAACTTTAATAAAATATTTAGCTTTAATTATTTTAAACCGCTAGCTTCTTAAAATATGTGTGTATATAAATATTAACCGTAAGATTAAAATAGACTAAAATTACATCATTTTCAATAATTAATTTCATATATTAATTAAACATAAAATTAAGGTTTTTTATATTAAAACTAGTTTAAAATATAGATGTAAAGTTTTGTTAAATATTATTAACTATTTATTTATAAAAGTATTTTTACCTTTTTAGCATTTAGTTATATATATTATAATATTTTATTATATTACAAGCTTACTATTAAACATATATAATCTTAATGAAAATTTATAATAATAAAGTAAATGCTATTATTTTACTTCATAGTAATAAAAATATATCGAATAAAAGTACGTATACTATTAACGTAACAAATAAACTATTATAAAAAGTTGATAAATATTACTTAATTATACTTTAAAAAATAAAACAAGTTATTTATTATAGTAATAATATTTATGTTTTTAATAACAAACAATAATAAACAAAATAAAAATAATATCAATTATAGAACTTTTTAAATTAATTATTAACTTACAACTATATTTACATGATCATTTAAATAAATTGTATTAAAATTAAATAATAATAATTATAGGTATATATATAACACTCCAGTTTAAAGTTTATGATGTAATAAACATTAAACTTATATTTTATATTACTTATTAAAGGTTTTTTAAAAATGCTTTTAAAAACGTTGAAATTATTTTCAATGTATTTTAAACTAATAATATTTAGATTTTTAGCACTATGAAAGATATAGGTATTTAAAATATTACGGCTGCTTTGATAAAGATTAATATTATTAAATAAGTTTAGCAAAACAAATAAAATATAAAAATTGTACAAGCTATTAAAAATAACGTTAATAAAACTACTAACGTTAATATATTAAAATATAAAATATTAAAGTTATTTAATAATAAAAAACAATTATTATACAATAAAGTATTACTAGTTTTATATTACCGCTAAAAAGTAAGCTTTATTTACAATAACAATAAAAAAATTTCATTATATTAAAATAATATTAGCAAATAAGTTTAAGTTATAATATTAATAACAAAGTTAATAAACGTACGCTATTATATAACTAATTTGCTAGATTATATTATTATTAATAAAATCTTATCTTTAATTTTATATAGTATTACTTTAAAAGTTTTGTTACATTTCTATAACCCTGTTTTAAAACAATTTTATTTTAATAGTATATTTAACAAGTTTTTAATGTATTTAATTATAACATTTACATTAGAATTTGAAAATTAGCAAAAATGTTACCTAGCTAGCGGACGTTAAATTCAAATATTTACACTGTTTTAATAATATGCTTTAACAAGTCTTTAATATATTTGATCGTAATATAAATTTTAAATTTAAAACATAGATTTTGTTTAAATATCAAAATAGTTTTCTGATTAATAAAGAACATAGTTTATAAAACACATATATAAACATTTAATATATTTATATTATATTTATTTTTATTAACTAATATTATACATTCATAAAAATTAAAAATGTTTTGAAAGTTTTTAGCTTAATTTATATTCATTCAATATTTCTTAATTTTAAATTGATTAAAGTTTGTTAAGTATTGCAAGTATAAGATTCAATTTACTTGCTTAATTTTAATGTTTAAAAACTGAGTAACAGATTTTTTATTTTTAATATTATAAATATTAACAGTTAAAAAAGATAATAAAGAAAGTAGATTATTTAATAAAAATAATAAATAATTACTATGAAAGTCTTAAAACATAAAAGATTTATTAAATATAAATAAAGTTTTCTACTACTATTTAAACCTTTATTTAAGCTATATAACGTTTGAAAAATTTAAATTATTTACTGTTTTTAATGATTGTATCTCTATATAGTATTTAATTTTAATAGGGTTTTATTCAATTTTAATGGTTCACGATTTTAAAAATAACTCAATAAATTGTCTTACAACAGCCTTTAATGAAAACAGCTTCAATAAAATCAATTGATTTTATTTTAAACTTTTAACACTTATTATATTTAATAAAATTTGATGTTAAACAATATATTAATAATAATATAAAAGTAAATATAATGAATGTCATAAGCTTAATTTAAACTTTACATTATATATTTAATTATGGATTTAATAGGTTTGCTAACTTTATATCAATCATAATTTAATGTTTATCAGCTATTAATAAAATATTACACTTTTATTTATTTTCGTTATAAAAGTTTAGCTATTATGATATAAAGGTAATGTATAGCTATAAAAAATTTGAAGTTTTATTAAAAGCTTTAAACTTTTAAATCATTATAATAACCATACAAACAAATATTTAAACTATGAACTTTATAAAGTTTATAGCTTTATATTCCATTTCTTGTAGTTAAAATTAGTTTTAAATTATTAATAAAACTTATAATAAATAAAATATACTGCTAAAGATTATTAATTTTGGCAAATTTACTGGTTATAAACCATTTATTAAAAAAATGAATTTAAGATAGACTTATTTTTTCATTGTTAAATTAAAGTTTTAAAAAGATAGAAAACTTTAAAACTTAAATAGCTATATACTCATTCATGATATATTGTTTTAATATATATATTAAATTAACAATTAATATTTAATACATTATTGTTTGTTTTTGTGTTTTTAAAAAAAAGTATTGTAAACTTATGACTCTATAACAAGCTTTATCTTATTTTATAATAGTCATTTAAGTATACGATATTAAATAAAACATAATGTTATAAATATAAAAGATAAAAATATTAAAATTGTTTTTTTATATTTTAAGTACTATTTTATTAATTATTTATATACTTTTCAGCTTAAATTATATTAAGAACATCATAATCTTTTTTTTAACAAAAGACAAGGGATACTGAGATTATAATCTCTATTCTATTAATACAAATTATAAAAAGAGATATAGTTATACTTAATATTTAAAGGTTTTTGAATAAATTTAAAATATTTAAAAGTTTTATATTAGTAAAAAATAAAAATGGTGGAAGATTTTACTTATAGCGTACTTTATATTAAAAATTTAAACTTTGTTAAATAAATTAACATCTGGTATTTCTTTTAATAATTTACGCATTTTTCTTTAATAATAAAAGGGTTATATTTTAGCTTATAATGCTATAAAAATATTAGTTTCAAGTTTAAAAGTTGTTATTTTAGCTTCAACTATTTTTTGTTTTAGTTAGTGTAAAAAGGCTAGCTTTTAAAAGCTATTTTATAAATGATTGTATAATAAAAAACTTTGTTATAAAGCTATAAAAATAAAAATAATAGTTCTAAGTTCTAATTAATAAATGTCATTTTTCATGTAAAGTTTTAATGTTTATTAAATTTATTAAAATATAAAATGTTGGTAAAAACGCTAAAAAAGGTAAAAAAGGTAAAAAAATAAAGCTATATTTTACTACTAAAAACTAGTTAATTCGTTAAAAGAAATTATAAACTTTTATATACTTTTACTAAATATTGAAAAAGAATATAATAAATATAGCTATATAACGCTAAAAACTAATAAACTTTACTTAGTAAGCTATACTGCTTAAACTATAACTATTCTTAAACATTATTTAAAATAACTCTAATTTAATTTTAAAATATTAGTAAGTTTGTTATTTAAATAATTAAAATTATTACTGCTAAAAAGAAAACTTACAGCTATAATTATTATATTTAGCATTTTTTATTTAAATAAAAATCTATTTAAAAAAAATTATTTAAATAGTTATTTTAACAATTATTGAATTTTCTTTTAATTTAAGTTAATGTATATTTAAAAATAGTAAAAGTTAACTATAAAAGAAATATAATTTAAAACTAAATATTAATATTATTAACCTTAAATGTTTTAATTATTATAAAATAAAACATTTAAGTTATAATTATTTTTTACTAACAAAATTTTAGCATTAAAACATAAAATA
>JADKYC010000160.1:0-69877 GCA_019843955.1 Xylaria sp. 218_066 | reverse complement strand
GTTTTTAAAAGTTAACCCTTTTATAATAATTAAACTAAAAATTAGTTAAAGCTAAAATAATAACTATTAAATTTAAAAATAATGCTTTTTTATTATATTATAAACTAAAATATATAAAGCTTTTATTATTAAAAAAAACTATTAAAATTATTAAAAAACTATAAAATTTTAATTTAATTAATAAAACCTAATTTTTATATAAAAAATATACTATAAATAAAGCTATTTAACGTTTTTATTTTTTTATAATATAAAACTTTTAAAACGTTTTAAAAAGCTTTTTAAAAGATTTATTTATTATAAAACTATTTAAATATAACTATATATTTTATAAGTTTATTTTAATAAACTAAAAATTTTAATATAAATAATTATTTTTTTTAAAAAATAAAAAGGTATTTATTATATTTTTAACAATTAAAAGCTTATTTAAAACGTTAAAAAATTATTATTACTATTATTTTATTTAGTTTTAATATAATTTAAGCTTAAATGTTTATAATTAACTAATAAAATAATAGTTTAAATATAAAAAAATTAATTTTAATATTTTTAGCTTTTATATTTATAAATAAAATAGTTTAACTAAATATTTTATAAAAGTTATAGTAAAAAAATTATATATTATTTTTTAAGCTTTAAAACTACTTTTTTATTTATAATATTATATTTTATTTATTATAGTAAACTTAGTTAATTATATAATAATAACTAATAAAAATTTAACTTTTTATTAATTACTATAAAAAGAGCTAAAGCTTATTATAGCTTTTTATATATTTTTTATAACTTTTTATAAAATTATAAGTTTAAAATATTTTATTTTTATTTTTTAAAAAAAACAAAATATAAAATATAAGCTTATTAAATATATTAAACAAAAATATATTTTAGTAATATTAAATATTACTATTTATTTAATATATATATTTAAAAAGTACGTTATATAGCAGTTTATAACTATTAAAGTTTTAAAGTTTTTTATTTTTTTTAATTTTTTGTTTAAAAATTAAAAAGTAGATTTATTTTAAAAAAATCTATTTAATAAAGCTTTTATAAGTAGCAAATTTGCTAAAATTAATAATTTTTAGCAGCATATATTATTTGTTATCAGCTTTATAAAAGATTTAACTTTTTTAAAAATAAATAGTTTAAAAAAAGCTATAATTAATAAAAATTTATTAAATTTAATAATTTTAATAAAGTTATTTTTTATAACTTAAAAAAATAAAATAAAATATAAAACTATAAATTTTATAAATTTAAACTTTTTAAAACTTATTATAAATTTAATAATTTAAGCAATTATTTATATTATTATTATAATAATTTAAAAATTAAAAATTTTTATTAAAGCTTTAAAAATTTTTAAAGTTATTTATTAGCTTAATACTATAATAGTTAAATTTTTATAACTATTATAAATAAAAGTTTTACGCTTTATTAGCGTTAAAAAGCTTATTAAATATATTATAAATAGCTATTAAATATTAAAATATAAATTAAATAAAGTTAACAAAGTTATTAAATATAAAGCTAAATATATAATTAAAAGCTTTAAATAAGCTTATAGTATTAATTATATTAAAATTTATACTACTATTGTTATATTATTTATTTAAAAAGTTTTATTAGCTATAATAGCTATTAAGAACTAAAAAATAAAATAAATTAATTTTATAAAAGTTTTTTTTAATAAAAACTTTTTTAAAACAATTTATTTAATATTTTTTAAAAGCTTAATATAATTATTAAAATTTAATAAAAATTTATTAAAATTAGCTATTAAATATAGGTATAACTTTAAAAAAAAAAAAAAATTTAAATTTTTTAAACTTTATATAGCTTAAAATAAACTTTTAAACAATAATAAAAAAAGCTATTTATGCTATTAAATATTTTAAGATTTAAAGTTTTAGTTAATAATATTTTAATATATTATAACGTTTTTATAATAATGTTTATAATAACTTATATTAATAATTGCTTTTTTATAAGCTTTAATATTTATTATATTTAGCTATTAAAAAGAAATATTAATAATATTTATAATATTAAAAATAAAAGTTTTGCTACTTAATTTTTAAATATTAAAATTAAACGAAATAAAGCAAATTAAACGTTATATTTATAGTAGTTTTAATATATTTAATAAGTTTTAATTAAGTTAAAATTAGTAAATATTAAACTTATTAAAATCTATTTATAGCTTAATATTATTAAGCTAAAAAACTTTAAAATATTTTTAATATTTATTAAAGCTTACTATTATTTAATAATAATAAATATTGTTAACAATTTAATATAAATTATTAAAGCAAATATAGTATATATATATTAATAGTTTGCTATTTATATTTATAAGCTTTATAAATTATATTCTTTAGCAGCTATAAGTTTATTTAAATATTTAAAAAGTAGCTATTTTTTAGGTTTAAAATTTATTTAACTAACTTTTAATATTTTATAAAGTATTAACTTTTATACTTTTATAATTATTAATAATAGTAATTATATAAAGTGCTTTATAATTATTAAATTTATTTAAAAATATATAGCTATAATAGTTAAAGTTATTATAAATTAAAAAAAGAAAAAATACTATAACGTTTTTTATATTAAAAGCTAAATATATAATATTTATTAAAGTAGTAAAAAAAGCTTAGTAGCTATAAAGGCTATATACTGAAATATAGCTTTTTATTTAAAAACTTATTGCTATTTATAATAATAATATAAACGCTATAGTTATTATAACAAACTTTAAATATTATTAATAAACTAAATATATATTAGTTAAATTTTAGTTTATATAAAAAGTTTATAAAATAAAATAAATTAAAGTTTATTATATTTTAATTATTAAAATATTTATAAATAAACTAACTAAAGCTTTAATACTTATTAAATAAGCTAAATCTTAGCTATTATTAAAGTTTTACTTATTAAAACTTAGCGCTTTAGTTAAAAAGGTATACTAAAATATAATACGTCTAACTAGCTATTTTAAATAATAAAGGCTACTTTATAAAAATAAATTTTTAGTTATTTATAAGGTAAATAGCTATATATATATATAACATACTATAAATAGCTTATATAGCTATTACGCTAAATAATATACGCTGTTATAAACGTAGTATAACAAAGTTTATAAGCTACTACTATATAGTAAGTTATTTTTATAAATATTTTATACTGTTAAACAAAAATATACTAAATTAAAATATTTAAGTAAAAATTACTTTAATATAAAATAGGCCTTATATAGTAAATATTTTAGCAAAAATATACTAAATTTACTAAAATAAATATATATAAAGCTTTTAGCTTTATAGCTAATTTATTATATACGTTATAAATAGTATATATAAAATATATAAAACTTTAAAAGTTTATTATATTTTTTATATTTTAGTAGTATAGTTTAAAAGCCCTATAGCTCTAAAATTAACAGTATTTATACTATATTAAAACTTTAAATAGCGCATATTTTAAACCGCTAAAAAAAAAATTAATAAATTGCTATAAATATATATAGAGCTTCTAAATTCCTTTGTTTTTTACTTATTTTTTCTTTTAGTACTATTGTTTTTAATATATTTAGTTACTTTTTTTACCTTCTATAGCCTATATTTATATCGCTATTTTAGTTATTATAGCGTATAACTCTGCTGCTGCTTCTACTATAACCTAGATAGCTATTGTACTATAGTGCTATATGCCCTATAAGTGCTTAACTATCTTAACAAAAATATATATTATTACTTACTATATTCTTTTTTTGCAACCTCGTAAACGCTGTAGCTTTATTATATAAAGCAGTATTTTTTATAAATTCTTTATAATTTTGCTTGGGCAGTTTTTTGTTATTCGTTGGTTTAATTTTTGCGAAAGATTACTTATTATATTTTTTTATATAGTATCAAACCTTTTGTTTAGCTCCTTTTGCTACTTTTCGTTTAGCACCCTATATAGCCCTTTTACTATATTTTACTCTATTTTAATCTGCTACGTTTTGCTAGCACTTTAGATTTTTTGCTACTTTTTATTTAATATTTTAACCTTGTACTTTTGTATATAAACCCCTTAATTTTACACTAAAAATTACTTATCTACAACTATTTAGTACTTCCGATAGCTTAACCGAATTAAAACCTTATAGCCTAACATATTTAGGATTTAATTTAAGTAGCTATATAAAATGCTATATAAAATTTATTAAATTAATTTACTATAAAGTTAAATATAATCTATAAAAACTACGTTAAAAAAATTAAATAGCTTTAAACTACTATAAATATTACTTTATTTGCTAGTTTTATATATTAACTTTGTTTTATTTTATTTAATTTTCTTTTTTTTATAAGTTTTGCTAAATTTAATATATAGCTGCTTTTATTAAAAAATAAATTATATATAAATAGTAAAGCTATTAAATTTAACGAAACTAAAGTTATTTATATATAGAACAAACTTAAATAAAAAGCTTAATAAATTATATAACTTATTTTTATTAATATAAAATATAGCACTTAAAATTTTATAAATATTATATTTGCTTTTAAACAAATTTATAATAATTTAAACAAGATTTTATAAATATTACGTAAGCTTAAAGCTATAAAAATAAAAAATAACAAATTTATATAAACTTTTTTTATTAATTAAAAAAAAACTAGCTAAAACGTAAATATTACTATATAAATAAGTATTATTTAAATATAAAATTTGCATGCTGCTTTATTAAATAAGCTATAGGCTAAAGTAAATAATTGTAAATTTATTTAAATATATATAACGCTTTTGTTAGTTTTCTGCTTTAGCTTAAAAGAACTAAGTATAAGCTAGGTACTATAAATTATATTTATATAGGTGCCTTTATAAATACTACTCCTATAGATTTAAACGAAGTAAAAATTAATACTATAAACCCCGACCGCGAAGCTTTACTTGTTATGTTTATTTAAATATTTAAAGGGCAAATAGCAGCTAATTCTATACGTAAAAATCGTTTAAAGCGTTAAAAAAGGCATAAGTGCAAAAGATGTAGCTCTATAAACTACAAAATAAAGGGCTATACTCTACTGCTATATAAAAAATATACGCGCTACTATATAAAAAAAGATTAAAGCTTTTAATTATATGCTAATTTATATAATAGATACCTATAAACAGCTATACAAACAAGAGCTTAGAGGAGTAGTTATATATAACAGGCTGGTAGCCTTGTTAATAGTATTTAATCGGACGTGTAGCTAGTACGTAGCTAGGGCTATAGCTTGTAACCTTTATTTACTACCCCTTTTATCTACCTGTATTCACTGCTGCCTGTATTTACTATTATCTGTATATATATATATAGCCACGCTGCTAAATTAGATCTCTCATAAATCTTTTAACCTGCAGCTTAATATTAATATATGAATTCAGAATTTACTGACAGTATGCGCAAGGCTCCGCCGTAATAAGTAATAAGTATTATATTATATAAAATCTATAAGTGAAAAACTAAAATAAAAAAGAACAAAATCTACGGAATAAATTCTGCTATTTTTTTTTATATACTTAAGCACAGCCACAGTGCCTGCTATAGCTAGTGTAGCTAGAAAAGCGTATATAGCCAGCTATTGCGGGTGGCAGCTACTAGCTACCTATAACTAGTGTCATAATAGCTGCCCTATATGCCACTATGCTAATAGACCAAAAGATCTAGCGATATCCCTAAAGTAAGATATCTAGGGCTCCGTACGTATATATAACGCCTCCAAGTGCTAAAGAGCATAGCACACTAGCGGTTGTAACAACTAAATATAAATATAAACATTTTATATTTGTTAGCTAATTACTTTATTATATAAAATATAGATATAATATAATTATTTTTATATTACGTTTTAAAAATTATTTTTAATAGCTTTAATTATTATTTATTTATATTAAAATAAATTTAGTTAAATTTTAAACAAATTGTTTTATTATTTAAACTTATAATATATTTTTTTAAAAACGACTTTTATTTTAATAATTATAAATAACTAATGTTATTAATCTAAATTTAAATAACCTTTTTTAAAAGCTAACTTTAATAATTATAAGTTTTATATTTTATTGTTTATTTTATATAATTTTATTATTTAATATAATATATAATAAAGTATAGTTTTAAACAATATTTATATTTATATTTATATTTACGTTTAATTTACTGAAAAAATATATAAATAAGTTTAATAAATGTTAATTAAGTAGCTATAACTTAAACCTCCGTAAATGAGGTAATATAAACAGAGCCACCAAGAACAGAAGTCGCATACTATAAGCCGTGTTAGCTAAGGTAGTATTTTAACTAGCATATACGTCATAAATTCAATTATCAACAACTTACATTGAAAATCCCCCATCGGTAGCCCATGAAGAATCTCCAGTCGTTGTTCAGAGTGATCGCTGGCCCCAAAGAGCTGTAGGATGAACCGTTCAAACTGTAGCTAAAAGATCCCGTCCGACTGGCCCCAGGGTTTATGTTCACCGTTCCCCGCAGATATATGTTTCCTTTAGGGACTGAAGTACGAGCAGCAATTGAACCAACACTCCTAGTTGTCCAATCGAAGTTCATATTTATGGCTGTAACCATAAACACGGAGAAGACGCCTCCGTCATTTGCGACGCCAATCCCACCAGATTGGTCTCGGAACAGTGAGAGACCAGCGCGATCACCTGCGACCATATTAGTTGTATCCATGATGATAGTTGCAGTAGACGTTGGCCCATGGATACGGTGGGTCAGAGTGTTGCGTGCTTGATATAAATCGTTCGTAACGGTAACAGTTGACAGGGTGAGGCCATTGTTGACACTGAACTTGGTTGTTTCCGGATTGTGATTCCATTCCCAGGCTGCATTCAACTTTGTCCCATTAAAAGAATCAGTGCCGGTTAATGGGCCCAGAGGATGAGTAGCTGCTGGCATGGGATAAACTTTGCCCCATGCGCCGTTGCTGGTGGCGAGGATCGGAAATCCGTCAGACCCCCAGGTCACAGGGGCTAAGACCGGAATACGGCCTCCTGGATAAGCATCTTCGAACGCTGCATAATACCATTTGCCATCGGGGGTGTCAACTACGCCACCCTGATGCGGATTACCGCCTCCCGGTACAGGGGGGGACACGATATTGGCAAGAACCTTGATACTGTAAGATCCAAAAGGGCTGGAGGCTTTCAGGACATATTCTTGATTGGCAGGATGGGTTGTGAAAATGTAGTATAGGTCGTCCTTTTTGTACATACGACTGCCTTCGAGAGTGCCGATGTTGCTTGGTGATATAAGACTACTTGAGTCTTAACAATGCTGGTCGCATCCGATGAGAGCTGAGCGACAGTAATCTGTGAGTTACCGTAGGCAACATACATAGCATCGTCATCATCGATCAGCAATCCACAGTCATAAAGGCATGTATTCAGTGTGGCAGCCAAAGACCACGGCCCAATGATGGATGAGGCGGTATAGACATAGGTTTTTGAGAATTCGATGCAGCCGATCCAGTACCACTTCCCATTCCTTTTCCTATAGCGCATGGTGGAGGCCCAGATCCCCTTTACGTAGGCTCGTGCCGTTCCAGACAAGTTATAAGCGGAGGACCAGCTAAGAGAAGGGACTGCATGACTAATAAACTCCCAGTTGACGAGATCGTATGAACGCAATATCGGGGCACCCGGGCTGTAGTGCATCGTCGAGGCAGTATAGTACCAGACATTTTCCACGCGGAAAATATCCAGGTCGGCTAGATCCTCCCAGATAATGGGATTGGCGAACGTATCTGCCGCCGCATTTGATTCGGTGATTACGTTCGTCGCCTGGATAGTTGCGACCATTGTCCCACTCTTCTCGCAAGTGAGATTTCGAGAAAAAACATTCAGTGGTTGCTGTGCAAGGACAACGGATGCCAACCCTATCACCAGCGCAGAGTTAATGAAGTATTTGGAAACCATGATAGATGAAAAGCGAAACGCAGCAGGTACGACAAAAAGCCAGATCGCGACGCCAAAGCGACTCTTTGTTATAGCCAAACTATCAAATTATGAGGCGCATGTTCAAGTCGATAACGACGAAGATGTAGGACACCGATGAAATATCATTCGATCTATAAGCCGCACCAGTCAGGTCCGGGGTATGAGACTGTTTCGATGGGGTGGAGGAAAGAGCCTACTCCTCTAATTGGAGCGGCTGTTACAACTTAAGCTCTTGGCAAATTACAAGTCACAATGCAGAAGAGAAACAAATTGGTTATTGGAGCACTTGAGAACTTATTAAAATGATTGATTTGGGCGCTTATACAATGCAATTCGATAGAACAACTCATCGGAACAGTGGTTACGGCTTCTATTTCCGCCCTACCATTATAGCAGTCGCATCCACAACTTTTGATTTGTTAATACAGCCGCCGATTCTGCTGCGGTCAGCCAGCTTAAAGACGAAGATCATTTTGTTTGGAACTGTCCGACTATATTAATAAAAACATAAATGAAATCTATATCCATCATTGACGAAGCTAGAACTATTAGGCTTTCTTAAAGACTACTCGTCGCTTTACCCCCTCTTTCGTGGCTTTCCTGCTTCATGCACGCATTTTCCTTTATATAGACTATTACCATATTACTAGCTATATTACCTAGAATCATTTTCCCGGTATACTTTGACCCGTTTACCTCTTCTACATGTAGTATTACTTGCCAAATATCCGGACGTCGCTAGGGCACGCACCCGAGCTGTTTTGAGTCTCCACATCAGCTTCTATGGTGAACAGTGTCACAGCAGACTCTGTGCCAGATAGCGTCCACGAGGGCAGATTAAAGACCTTCGCGCAACAACAAGTGTCTATATTCTACCGTAATCACAGGGTTCTGACAAACAATCTATGAATGTCTTCAATCTCGGCTAATAGCGTGTAACAATAAGGCTCAGAACTGTGTCAATTCACATATAATCATCTACAGCCCCAAGGGAACCATAGTAGACTAGCTTCCTCTGTCTAGATAGCAGCAAGCTAGGTCTCTATTTATACACACGAGGGCGTAGCCTTCGTCCATCTGAAATGCCTTTGCCTATCTGCTATTCTCGTTCATTATCGCCTGTTTTCGTGATCAGGCAACTAACCTGGAGGTGAATATGTAGTCCGCCGCTTTACAGATAAATAACATGATTTAACCCCTGGCATCGGATATACGCCTTCCGAATACCTAGGGCTATTACGTATGACAGACATTGTAGAAGAACTTACCCGGCTAGATTTTACTAAGGAGACAAACCGCTCGACCGGCATTCCGGGTGTAGCTACAAGCGCGTAAACTCTGCGGGCAGGAGATCAGTAAATGGCTGGGATGTGGTGCAGGACTATCAGGGTAGGGCTCTCGTGGTACGCTATGCTTGAACGATCGAGTCATTATCTTTTGAGCGAAACAACCTTACCAATGTGGTCTTGGGCATCGGTATCCGGGCGAATACAGCTTGCGCGTGTTGCTAGCGTGCCAAGCGACGCCCCTTTAATGGAAGCTTTTGACGTGTAATATACTACCGACACTAATTTACCGATCGCAGCAAGACCAAAGACGCCTACATCGGTTTTAGGTCCTAGGTACCTAATAAAACTGGGATGGCAAAGCCTACCAGTCTTATTATCGGCGAACGTATTTTTGCCTGAAAATTATGTTGCTATGGTGGATGCAAATAAAACTGACCTTCCTTACGACGACAACATTTAACTTACAAGGTTGGACAACATAAAACTAGAGAGTATGGACTCGACTATGCTTCTTACAGTATTGTCCAAGGGAGTAGTCTATGGATTGCTTTTGAGTCGGTGTCTTTCGAGCGGAGATGTACCTGAATACGAGAGGTTAGGCTTTGTCAACAGGCAGGACGAGATTGGGCATATTGCATCATGGTCTTCAAGTTCATACTCAACCGATACGCTTTTTACAACTGACTAGGAGCCCGATGACTATGGGGGAATAGACTTTATCCTTAAGGGGGTTGGTATTAGTAGAGGCACGAAGAAGATTTGGTGACTAGGAAATGACTTTCCTAAGAACAACACCTCTTTATTCGTTAACTCAGCCGATGCGAGCGCTTGTGGCGGCAATCTTTTTTTTTTTTTTTTTTTAAGGCAGTCGGCTACTGAAGCGGTGCGAATGGGTCAGATGGAAGTTAGGGGGGCTTTAATTTGCAGTGTATTTGATCAGGTGCTTCCCTATTGCATCCGGCGACAGTTATTACGTGTAGGTAAGTCTGAATAGTAAAACGGGGAATAGCGTGGCTACATATGTAAATAGTGAGATAACTATATTTGGCTGCGGATGCGGCCCCGCTCTTCCAGCTTAATTACGTGTAACTCGATACGCATTCTACAGCCGTGATAAATTGCAGAATGTATAGCTAGAATGCCATATTTACATAAAATCTTTATTATCATTCTAGCGAATAGATAAATAAACTGGCAAAAGCTGCTCTGATACTACCAGTGACGCTTGATTGACCTAACCTGCCTAATTTGACCAGCCTATAGCTCTTACATGTCAAAAAGGTTTTATATCTATTAGACTGTCTTAGCTTTCCGCATTTGCGTTGGATGGACAGGACAGCCTGGCTGATTTGAATGTTGCACAGTGCACAGTTAATCGACGTTTCAATGCCTTCAGACGAACCTCAACTAGCCGCGTAGGGCTTAACCGCACGTGCCTGCTGGGCGGCTTAAAGATTAACACTCTCTGTCTGCACCACTGCTTCCTCTGATCCGCGTTCAAGTTAATAAGTGGTTCTTAGCGTTGAAAATTTAGTAGTTAGTGTAAGGACTAAAGCTTTAGTATGCTAAATTGGTTTAATATTAATATAGATTTTTAAATATTAATTTAGTATTAATATTAATATAAATTAAAAAAAACAGTTTTTTTATTATAAAAGTTATATTATAAGATTTAATAAATTAAAATCAAAATAAATATAGTAATTAATAAATATTTCTTTTAATATTTATATTTTTTAAATTTAATTTAACGTATTTTATAAGCAAGCAAACTATTTAAGCTAAACGTACCTCCGCTATAAAAGTTTTACTATAAAATATATATTTTTTATTATTTAATAACTTTATAATTATTAGTTATATAAAGCTGCAAGCTATACCGTTAAATTTATAACTTAATAAAGAATTTAAAAATAACTTTTTTTAACTTTTAGAATATTTATTTGCGGACCTATTAAAAAGTAGGCTAAGATAATTTTTATAATTTCTTTTTTTTTATGCACGTTTATAATAATTTTTTAAAATTAAAAAGAAATATTTTTTAATTTTTTATTAAGTTATAAATTTAACTATATTGCTTACAGCTTTATATAGTTAATATTAGCGAAGCTATTAAGTAGTAAACTATATATATTTTATTGTAAAACTTTTATAACAAAAGTATGTTAAGCTTAAGTGGTCCGCTTGTTTAAATAGTCCGTTTGCTAGCAGAATATGTTATTAAATTTAATATTTATTAATTTAATATATAATACTTAGCATTGAATTTTTACTATATTAATTTTTAACTTTAGTGGTTTTATAAAACTATAAAGACTTATTATATAACTTACCATCTTTATTACAATTTAGCGAGTTAAAAATATGTTGTTTAAAACACGTGATTTACTTTCCTACCGCCTTTTTCATTTGATAGACAATTAAATAGTTAAATAGTTGTTGGTTTTTGTTTGATTTTTGTTTTTCTTCTAGGTTGGACAGTTTTAGGCTATTCTACGATATGTTTACACACCGGTATCACCCCGCTAAAACTACTAGCCTAGCGCGTAAACTAGCTTTTAACGTTTACGCTCCCTTAATATAAGTACTATATTACTACCTACTGCTATACCCTGAAGTGTGCTGTAGATAATTGGCATATGCTGATAGCATATTGCAAGAAACCGGGAAAATCTAAATCTTCTAAGTTACAATTAGTAATTTAGTTGAGTAACAGATTGGCAGCGTATAAAATCTTTTGGACGTATACTCTTTTATTTAGCTCTTACTTACATGCGTAGAAGATGAATTTTGCGATTATTTTAACAATGTTGTTGTGCCCAATGTTATAAAACTTTTTTTTGTAGAAGTTGTAACAGATGTGTACTGTTATATTAATTGATCGTGCCCCTTTCCCGAAACTGCTTGCATTACAATAACTACTTATATAGAAATGTCTGTTCGATAAGATTTGCCCCGAGATACCCATCCCCCTTCCAGAAGTCTCGCTAAGGAGACCTATTTTGATGCTAAAGCAATGAAGTTACAATGTTGAAAAGTAGACCTGGTAGACTTGTCTTCGGTGTTGGAACTATTAGTCTGTCAAGGAGACAGCAGCACGGGCTTATCGGTTGTGATCACTGTTAAGACTCGTCAAAAGTATAGTTGTTATGCTACAAGCTGTGGTAGAAGCAAGAAGATGGATGCGTCTGGTTAACTCGTACTAGCATATCAATAAAAGCTAAAATGTGGCACCAAGTTGTACTCCTAGTCCCTTGAGCCCTTGTGAAAACGCGTCGGTGAGGTCTGTAATTTTAGGAGGTAAGAACACATATTTCATCGTTTTTTTTTTGTTAGATGTTATAATGTTCTCATTCTCGCAAATATGTTTTTATTATAGAGCAAAATCTTTGTTGTTGCACACCAGCCGATCTCAAACCCTTAAACAACAACTCGTTTGTAATTGACTTCATTTTTGTGGCATTTTGATACGCAGTATTGTAAAGACAAGGATGATAGTGAAGGGCTTTACGAAGAATACATTAGCTGAACCTTATCGCTACCTTCTAGAAACTGCAAGGCTTTTTATTAAAGAAGCGCAGGCTAATATGAATTTGGCTGTTCAAGGGACTCATAGCCGAGGCATATAGCACCAAAATAACAGGGGCCAAGAGTAACTAGGCAAGTGCCCTAACACCCCCCGCCTCACGAGCCATAGGATATTTCGATACATGCAACTCAACAATCCTACCTAGAACGATAACGTAAAAGTCGCCAGGGCCTGCTGCGTTCATCGAGCTCCCAGAGACCCAGCGTCCCGTTTTCTGTCCTCCTCTCTGTCTTGTGATCCGGCGTGATGTAGCTCGGGTTGGTCTGACAACGGTCGGGATTCGCGTAAGGGGGTTAGGGCGTGCTCGAGGTTTTGGCCGCGAGCTACGTCGTGGTGATTGTGGGAATGGTATATATTCAATCTGCTGTAGATGCCGTTCATTAGAACGTGAGGGAGGAAAAGAGTGTAATGTAAGACGCATCGAGGGTAAGCAATATTGGCAGCAGTGTTTGGGATGTTGAGAATAATGCTTATAACCGCTCTGGGATTTGTTCAAGATCCATGTCGCAAAAGTCGCCGTCGCTGGTTTGTTTTGCTGCCGGGTCTGCCCGCCGTATATGCCTTTTTCCCAAATGGTACTCCCGATACCTTCTTGAGCTTTGTATTGAAATGACCCTGAGCGACTGGCCCGCCTATAAAGTCCCAGCTTAGGAATACTGAATATACGCATCCATGGCTGGCAGAATTCACAAAGATCTCAGGGGAATATATTGATCAGATAGATAGGCAATAGATTTCATCGAAAAAATATTGAAAAACTGGCAAGAATGGCGAAGGAGGGGATGATATTCGTACATTGTGTGCGTGTAAGTAACTCTAGAAAATCCAGAAAAATTGGTCCGTTCCTTATGGTAACCCTTTACGAAAGATACGAATAATACGAAAATCCGGGCCCTTTTTATTGGTTAATTTCAACGAAAAACCACCCGTACCACTTTAGTTTTCTGACCAGCGGTTAAGGTTGTACAGATTGTGATTCCTTAATACTTCTTCTACTTTACGCATCGCTGATGAGGAGAAAGAAGAAGAAGAAGAAGTGGACGGGGAGGGAGAGATTAGACGGTTAAGTTGGTTATGCAGTTGTACAGTTTCAGCCCAATCTACATTTTGTTGTTTGTCCGAAAACTAGCGGCAGCAGACGAGTTTCTTAATACAGGGTTCGTTATTTCGAATGCGGAGTAGCATTACAAATGGAGCTATGTATATTTGTTGATGTTAGGTGTTAATAATAAGATGAAATAAAGTTAAGGAATTGATCTACTGCGTGTATTATCTGACCTGATCGGGCTGTATGAACGACTACTTCACACTTTACAGACTATGGGAATTTTTATAATAATATCTTCAGAGCTAGTAATATTCTACTTAACATCCATGGAGTTTGTACAAACTGGGTACAAGAATGCTCCTGATCATCTACATAATATCTTCCTCTGCCGTAGATACAGTTATGGCCGACACAACAGGGCTGAATGGACTATCGACGTTAGTTGGGTTTCTGACACTATTACCGGACAATGATCTCGCCTAAAGCTTTGTTGCCTACAGTGCCTCTATTATTGCGCCCGGTTCTAGTAGATATGGATATTACCAGAAATTCCTCGAAAGCGTAGTTAACAAGGATGAAAAAGTCACGCAACGTTTTATTCTAAATCGTGGCTGGGTAATAAGACGAGGCTCCTTTAAAACGGATAGCAAAAGCGTTAATATATTATTTAAAGCTAATAAAACTATATTTCTAGCATTAGTTATTTGTTTTAATTTAGATTTATAAATATGTTATTACTTTTATGTTTATAGCTATTTTAAATATGTATTATTTTAAGTCTTTAATAAGTTTAAATATAAAAAAAATTAAATTAACTATATTTTAAACTTAAATATATAAATTTTATATTAAAGTTTAATGTTTAATAAAGAAATATATAAATATTAACAATAAATATATATATTAACTAATAATTATAATACAACTATTATTATATTATCGTTTTTAAAAATATAATATTAAATATAAGTAAATAAACTTTAATTAATATTTTTATAACTATTAAAATAATTAAAATTAAATTTTAAATAGTTATATAAAATAATAAATAAATAAAACTTTATAAACTTATTTATTTTTTATATATAAACGTTAAAACTAGCTGTTAAACATTTAAACTTACTGTTAAACTTAGCTTATATATATATATATATTATTTAAACATATTTTATACTTGTTTTTTTTTAAAAAAAACTTTAGTTTTAAATAATATTTATTATTAAAACTATAAACGTTATATTTAAATTAATTACTTTATTGTTTATGAAAATAAAACGTAGTTATACTACTTTTTTAATTTTTTATTTTATAAATAATATAAAAAAAAAACTTTAAATAAAGTTTTTACGTTTATAAAAAACGTTAATTATAACATATAACATATATATAATAAATATAAGTTATATAAAAAACAAAATTTATATTGCTAGCTTATTAATGATATATTTTAATTTTATACTATTTATTGTTATATAATGTAGCTATATCTTTCAAGCGCCCTGTTTCGCTTGTCCCTTTGTATAGCTAATATATAGTATACTTTTAGTTTACTGTAGCTTTAACTCTTTTTTCTGGCCGTTTTTTCACTACCTCGAGATGCATATATGCGTTTATAACTATTCCGAGATATCACGGAGAGCTTGGCTTATCTGTAATTCGGGGGTATAATGCGCCGTGATATATCGCCAAAAAGCTTTTTTGTGTTTCTCGAGCACGCGGGTACCGGCAAGTTCCTGTGGCGGGCAAGGAACTGTGACTTTGGAAAGGCCGTCGAAGCGACTTATTATCACTAAACCGGCATCGGACCCCCATCCACACGGTAGCCCTGGAAGTTTGGACTTTGCATCCGATAGAACATTCAGGTTCGCGTTGCCAATATACGAATGCTATTGACGTGTGGTTGTTAGGGTACACGCACCTATATATCATCCAACGCCCCGTGTCATTGGGTAATACTGATGTAAAACGGGCATAGAACACCCTTGCGCCTCTTGGACGAGCTTTGCGCAAAAGGCCACATTGAAGAAACCGAAAAGATCTATGTCCGAGGTTTGCTGGCGATGGAACCTACTCAACATCCAACGGTGGAGAAATAGGTGTCGTTTCGACCTTGGTCACGACGGCTATAGCAATCGGATTGTGGCATAGCGGCGCATAAATAGACTGGTTAATCGTACATAGCACCTCGCTAGGCTACTTAATCACGATGCATCTAACTTGCTCAGATTTTTTGTGAGGCAGCAGTCGACCATCTTAGACGTGAAATCCCCAACCGTAGGGCCAGCTTAGGAACAATACTAGCAGTGATTCTAAGAGTAAGTAGGGTTAATTATACTAGAGGGGGGAACAGTCGAGATAGAATTACATGTTCAATACTTCTACTATTTTACCTGCTAGGTTGTCAAGTGCGATATCAAAGAAGGTTCGCCAAGCTTTGCCCTACGCTTTTCAGCCTTCTCTATCAAACTTTGGAGGGCCTTAATCTCCTGGAGAGCTTCTGACTTTGGAAGATCGTATTTAGTAGTAAAGGCAATATCTGAGACAAAAGAAATAGCGGCCCTAACTTCTTGAGGTATTTATAGATGATTTCTTACTATCGAGAAAGTCGAAGTTATTTATTAGATCCTGCGTCTTGCTGGAAGACGAGCGAAGCTATGTTTATTGAGCTGACGGGCATCGATTTCGATATCAGATAATTTGTTCTCAGTGTGAATATTTGTCTTGCTGCGCTTAGCTTTTATGGAGGCTCTTGAGACCGATGAGTGGTAGCTTGATGTGGCCTGTAAGGCAGCATCGAGTTGAGGCGCCGGCGCCGGTGTCATTTTCCATTGAACAGCACTGGGGCCTGTTAGTAATAGAGCCCGTGTAGTTTAGGTTTGTTTACCCTTGCTGGTAGTTTTCCCGACCGTAATCCTGTCATGCTTGTTGTTTAGCGAACGTTGTGCGTTCTCACGTAACCTAGAAAATGTCCGTGGCTCTGTTGGTGCCTGTGGAAGGCAACCATCGTCATTAGACGACACCATAGAAGTGAAGATAGGCTGTTGGAATCGACCAGCGCAAGTTGTTTCTGGTGCTTGTATACTCCACGTTTTTTTGGAGGGATCTGCTTCTTTACCCCTGTAAGCATAGGTATCCCTACCTAGGTAGGCAGTATGTCTCAGGAGGCCGCAGGTCGTCCGCATTGCTACAGTTAGCTTGATAAAGTTACCAAAGCATATCGGATTGCCCCTGTAATAAAGTGTGTTAAGAATATAGGCAGACTAGGGCTGTAATGTTCATCCCTATCTTGTAGGCGAGCTAAGCTTTACTTATATAAAAATCCGTGATCTAGGAGTTAAGAGGTGATTTCTCCTGAGCTTAGCAAGAAAAATCAACCTTATAACAGAAATCGTCGTGTTTGTAGCAACTATGAAGCCCATCTTCAGACCTATATAGGCTATTGTATAGCTAGATAAAGGGAAGCTCTCTGCTTTGATAATTTTAGGACTCCTGTTGCGATAAGACGTAATAGCCACTTTCAACATTCGCAACAGCATTCTGGCGATTGGAGACTTCTTTGTAAACGATACTTTTACACAAATGAGTATACCGGGTTTTGAAAAGCTTCTCTGCTACACTGGATCCTGAGGTTCCTTCAGAGCCTGACAATTGACTCTCAGCCTTTGCGAAGATACCCTACAAATCAATGGGTTGTTCGTAGACCCCCTACGCCAAGCTCTGAATTACTTCACATGAGCATATCGGGATTGTGGCACACAGTTGACGATGGCCACCCTAACAGATCTGTATGTATACCAAGTACGCCTGAAGCCAGGTGTTAAACCATGGAATCTGTCGAAACGTCACCAACCCTCACTGGCATGTATGAACCGACAATTACTGCTAATGGGGAACTCTTAGATTGGGCCGCCGTGCTTGTGCTCGTCGCTAAAGATCGGGTGAATTGTAGTATCGGGACATGAGAACACAGCGACGTGCGTAAAGGCCACTCCATGAGAATTAAATCTTCCGAATTATCCTCCAACTCAGCAGCACATGGGTAATACGACCAGATACGTGAAGGTATTTGGGTGGAAACCAGAGTGCAGCCAATCCTTCAAACGATGGAGCAAGGCGGGCGCTTCACGATGTTGTCTTTAATGGCTCCCAAGAGACTAGTAGCAAAGAAACTTAGCGAAGCCAAGGAAGACTCATCAGGATGACGCCATTGTCAACCTATCCTTCCTGTCTGAGAGGACGACAGGTGCCGTATGCCCTGCAGAGTAGTATATCGAACGAAAGCCTGAACGCCGTGTTCCTCGACGCCGCCATCATCAGCCAGGTCGCCATACTGCGCCAGGCCAGCCATGACCGAGCCGGCTGCGTCTGGCATCTCCTTGGCCCTAGAAGTAAGCGTGTGGGCGTTACAACATCTACGCGTCAGCACCCTTTCTGCTGGTTCATGCGCCCACAAGCTGACACGACGGGACAAACCACGACAGCTGGGCGTGCCGAGTCCAATGCCTAGTTGGCCAGTTCCATGAAAAGCATATCACTCCAGTCTCCCGTGGGGGAGTACCGGCGCCGTTTCAGAATGCCGCATCGCCGTCCCCGCGGCCGTCATGGCACAGTTCAAGGACGAGACGCAGGCCGCATGTCCCCGGCTGAAATCAAAGCAACGCCTGGTATCATTCAGCCAGCCCCGAAGTCTGCCGGGACCACTAGGCGAGATATAGGAACTGCGAGTCGGCCTACATGACGCATGGCTTCGTGTATAATGGAACGGTGGAATGCGACGTATGCTAGGAAAGCAAGCTGAACAGCGTATACTAGCGGGGGCGTCGTCGGACGGGTTCTCAACCCACGGATTGTGGCAGATATTCATGCGGGCGAGATTTATGCATCTCGCAAGCAATCTCACACCAAGGGATCAGGTCATCCTCAACGTGTCTTTACGCGCCGCGACTCGCGCAACTTCGCAGCCGAGCACGCGACATTCCACGGGTCTACGTCGGCGCGCGCGGCATCAGGGGACGATTTCCAAGAGGGCTAGTGGCATAAACACCTGATGGTTATAGACGGGGGCGGGACATGCGGAGGAGATTGCGCTGGCGGGACAAACGTGGGCGAAGAAGGCACTTCGAAGGGAGGATACATGCGTGTGTATGTTTCGTCTGCTGATTGGGATGATAGACGGGAGGAGCTAGGGATTTCCGTCAAACTAACTGATGGGGCTTGCTGACTGACGGTGATGTCTACCGCTGGTGGTATGGATGAATGAATGGGAGGTTAAGGGCCGGTTGGTATGTGATGAAGTCTTTGTATGTGTATTGTCGTATATCATATAGGGACGACAAATCGGAAAGAAGGGGGTTGTACATGTATTTATGGAAGCGTGTTACCTCGATGTTAGAAAAAGAAGCCCGTCCCGATATTATGTTCTGCTCGAGTATGCTTGTTTTATGCTAAAATACAATAATATTGTGTATACGACTGTAAAATCACTCTTAATTACAACCGCTACATTGTGTAGATAGAAACACATGTAGAAACCCCATATCAGCAAGATAGACGAATAACAATATCAACACGATTTACGGAGAAGGCAAATTCTGGAGTCTCCCGACCGTGAAATAAGTACCATGTAAAAGCCTCCATCACCGGGGCTACATAGAAACCCATCTCATCTGCACAACCACCCCATTCGTCCCTCCCGTTGTATATCCAGCTTTCTATGTTATAGCCCAAGCACCTACTTATTCAAGACCAGGAGGCATTCATCACAGTCTGGCTAATATCAGGGGTCCTCGGCTCAATCCAACCAAGAACACATTCTTCGAAGCAAAGTTCATATCTCCGGTCAGACAGACAAACGGACGGGCAGAAGACAAGACTCATACCTGTCAACATACACGAGACGACAAGCACCTCGGAATGGCCATCAATCATTTCTTCTTGTTCCTGAATTGAACTTCCCAGCAATACAATAATATAATTATCTTGGCATGGCACGGCATGGCACATTAGGGCTTGGATTTGCGATACTACTACCGCACATCTACGTAGTCGTTGATTTCAAGGTATCAGATTGTATTTATTTGAGCCTTGGCTTGAAACCAATTAACTACATCCGTTCCCGCCTCCGGGGCGCAGCCCGTATAATATTATCGACTCTTAGAAGAAGCTATTTATTGCACGTTAGTTGATTTCTGGTAGGTGGAGAGGTAGGGATGTGCAGAAATGTAGGAAGGTGAAAGAAAAGGGAGGTGATAATAAATTCAAGGAATATCCATCGCTAGAAAAAGTCGCGCAGTCTCGTATAGACACATACCTCAGCAGCTTCGCTCGCCGAGGAGACGACGGCCTTTTTCAACTTATAGCTCTCGATGACGCCGAGATCGCGCATGTCGGCGACGCCGCCGCCGGGCGTCATGAGGTCGAGGCCATAGGTGGACATGCCGTCGTAGATGGTCTTGCGCAGGCGCGCGACGAGGTCACTCGAGTCGAGGCCGGCGTTGTCGGCGAGGATGGTGGGGAGCTGCCGCAGCGCCGTGGCGAAGGAAGACACGGCGATCTGCCTCTTGCCCTCGACGCGTGTGGCGGCGCCCTCGACGGCTTTCGCCATGAGCATCTCGGAGCAGCCGCCGCCGAGCGTCGTCCTGGGCTCCTTTACCGTCTGCGAGAGCACGGCGAGGGCGTCATGTAACGACCGCTCGGCCTCGTCTAGTAGCTGGTCCGTGGCGCCCCGGAGGACGATGGTGCAGGCCTGGCCGGCGGCGACGCCCGAGAACCGGATCAGGGTATCCTCGCCTATGATGACCTCCTCAATCAAGTCGCAGTGGCCGAGCTTAACCTGCTCAGGGTGGTCGAAGGTCGACGTAATCTCGCCGCCTGTCACGAGCGCCAGACGTTCGATGCCGTCGAAGTCGGCGTGCTCGATGGACATGATGCCGGCGTCGGTGAACAGCTGTTCGGGCCAATTGTAGATGAGCTGACGGTTGATGAAGCAGTTGATGCCATGCGCCTTGATCTTCTCGACCTTGGCCTTCATCTTCTCCTTCTCGGCCCTCTCCAACTCGGCCAACTTGCTTGTCGAGCTGACCTGGAAGCGGGCGCCGAATATCTTGACCTTGTCGGTATCCATGGATGTGTTGGCCACCAGGATCTTGGCCTTTTCCAGACGTTTAGGCTGGTTGACACCGATTTTCTTGTCGAGAATGAACCCCTCGTCGAGGTACGAATCGCTGAGCTTGCCGCCGGCCTTCTTGATGATCTGGATGTGGCTAAGGTCGGAGGAGCCCTTGAGACGGAGAACAGCGTCGACGGCTAGCTTGGCGAACAGATCCCGGTCTTGGGCCAAAACCTTAGAGCTTAGGGTTGTGCGGGCGATGGCGACTAAGTCTTTCTTGAAAGCCTCAGGGTTCTTGCTGTGGTCGACGGCCGAGTGCTCGAGAGCTCGCAGGGCAGCCTGGCTCGCTATCCGGTAACCCTCGATGATGGTCTGGGGATGTATCTTCTTATCGACGAGCTTCTCGGCCTCGCGCAGCAGCTCGGCAGCTAAGACGGCAACCGATGTTGTGCCATCTCCCACCTCGTCATCCTGGACCTTGGATATGTTCACGAGGACTTTGGCGGCAGCGTTGTCAAGGGCAATGGACTTGAGAATTGTGGCACCATCGTTGGTCACCATCATTTCCTGTGTTGAACTACAAGCCAAGTTGCATGTCAGCCGACTGTGATTCCGTCGTTGCGAGAAGAAGGCAGAAGGTTATCAGGGCAAGTCAGTGAGAGCAGGGCAAACCAGCAGCAGTAGTAGGAGGGGTATCGTATGGTGGTGATATGTATGGCATAGCATATGGCACACGGCATAAGGAATATGGTATGTGGCGTACGCGGACTGTAATATCTTGTCCATGCCCTTGGGACCTAGAGTGCTCTTGACCAAGTCGCCGACGGCAATGGCGCCAACGAAGGCGGCCAGACGGGCATTCTCTCCCTTCTCCTCAATGGTGCCCTCCTCAAAGATCTGAGTGGGACTAAAAGACGACTATTTTGCACGTTAGTAACAACGGCTGAGGTGACTTTGGTTGGGGATACCGTACCATCTTGATTGGCGGGCCTAGTCGAGCTTACAATCGAGCAAGGGGTGCCGTCGTGAAGTCGATGTGATTGAAGTTGGATATGTGTTGCTCGAGGCCGTATGTTCTGTATTTGGATCTTCGACAAGCTCCGAGGCAGAAATTATTTATTTTAGCTGTCACCTAACAGTTACCGTACCTCCTTCTTTACTGACGTACCTATAGCAGATAGGTATCCGGTACCTGTCTAACTAGGTACATAAGCGCTAAATTGTACAGGTGCAGGTGGGGGAGGAGGGGCTCAAGACTCTGGCGGGAAAACCAAGTTCCGTCCAAGCCAACCAGATAGCCCGATAAGCAGCAGTCCTTGATAGAGGGGTTGGCCAGGGACGTACACCCCGCACCCAAACGCACAAATTCCGCCTAAGTTATTTTATTACGGCGGCTCGACAGTTCGGCGCAAATTTCGAAAAATTGTTGATCCCACTACTCTGGATTGTGTGAAGCTGCTCCATCTGTTCATCCCACCCAATCACGTCCGCCACCCGGTGTATCTAGTTTACCTGCATTTTGATCTATCCTTCTCTCGACGCTCGCGGCTCTGGTTTTGCACGGCGACACAGCGCCCTCACTACAAACCCCCACCGCCCGTCGACCAGCCGTTCCCGACTGGATAGACACATTAACACCAGTACCATCACTACCACCTCGGCGCCGACATCCTCATCAGACCCCCAGGCACTCTATTTTATCTCGACCCAGACCACGACCGCCCGCCCAGTATGGCGCCGTCTTTTGACCATCTGCGTGACGCAGATCTCGACGAGGGTGACTACGACGAGGATGAGATCGACATCTCGGATCTGCGAGAGAAGTACGAGGTTCAGCTGGAGCAGGGCTATGACACATTTGTCGTCGTCGATGGCCTGCCCGAGGTCACTGAGGAACAGAAGCCTAAGCTCATCAAGTTCCTGCTGAAGAAGCTGAACCAGGTCGGCAAGACGAAGGAGGAGCTCGTCTACATGCCCATGGGCGACGACGGCAAATCACTGAGGTGCGCATATCCGTTCATCTTAACACCCCCCAAACTAGCCCAAACTAACTTGTTATCGACAGGTTCGCCTTTGTGGAATTCTCATCGCCCGCCGAGGCCGCTGCCGCCGTTAGGCAGCTGGATATGGTCCCCCTAGATAAGAGGCACACCCTCCGGGTTAATAAGATGACCGATATCGATCGCTATGGTCGCGAGGGTCGTGTTGACGACAACTACGTGCCTCCCAAGGTCGACGAGTTCACCGAGAAGGAGCATTTGCGTTACTTCTTAGCCGACCCAAGTGGACGCGGGCGCGATCAGATCGCCATGTACAGGGGTGACTCCGTCGGTGTCTTCTGGAACAACGAGAAGGATACCCCCGAAACCATTGTCGACCGCCAGCACTGGACCGAGAGCTTTATACAATGGTCTCCCCTGGGCAGCTATCTGGTATCCGTGCATCAGCAGGGTGTTCAGCTCTGGGGTGGCGCGTCGTGGTCGCGTCAGAAGCGGTTTGCCCATCCCTTTGTTAACATGCTCGACTTCTCCCCTGGCGAGAAGTACATAGTCACCTGGTCCAACCGGCCCATCTCTATTCCCGACGAAGGCCACCCTCAGCTGTCCCTAGACGAGGACGGAAAGAACTATGTCATCTGGGACGTAGAGACTGCCAAGCCATTGAGATCATTTGCGAACCTGGACATTCCTGCTGCCGGCCCCGATGGTGCCAAACCCCCACCCAAATTCCCCTGGCCGGCTTTCAAATGGTCTGCCGACGAGAAGTACGTGGCCCGACTCACCCAAGGCTCGTCCATCTCCGTCTACGAGCTGCCACGTATGAACCTATTAGACAAGACACCCATCAAGATAGATGGTGTTATGGACTTCGAGTGGGCGCCCGCGACGCCTCAAAGGGAAGGCGTCAAACAATACGAGCAGCTGTTCTGTTACTGGACACCCGAGATAGGCAGCAATCCGGCCAAGGTCGGATTGATGAGCATACCATCCAAGCAGGTTGTGCGGACGCTGAATCTCTTCAGCGTAACGGATGCGAAGCTCCACTGGCAATCCGAGGCTACATACCTATCGGTCAAGGTTGATCGGCATTCCAAATCGAAGAAATCGCAGGCTACCACCCTGGAGATCTTCAGAATCAAAGAAAAGGGGGTGCCTGTCGAGGTAGTCGATACTATCAAGGACACAGTCATCAACTTTGCCTGGGAGCCGAAGGGCGATCGATTCATCATCATCACGACATCCGAACCGACGGGACCAACGGCAGTACCGCCCAAGACTTCGGTCACCTTCTTCTGCCCAGAGAAGGCTAAGGGCTCCGCTGTCGGCAACTTCAAGCACCTGCGAACTCTGGAGAAGAAGAACAGCAACGCCATCTACTGGTCGCCTAGGGGGCGATTCGTCGTCGTTGCTACGGTAGCTAATGCACAGAATTCGGACCTCGAATTCTACGATCTCGACTTTGAGGGCGAAAAGCCCGAGAGTGACAAGGACCTCACGGCCAACCTACAGCTCACTAACACGGCCGACCACTACGGCATGACAGACATTCAGTGGGACCCAGCTGGTCGCTTCGTCGCTTCTTGGGCATCGGCGTGGAAGCATTCCGTAAGTCTTCTAATTTCCATACAACACTCGACTAGATTCATGTTGATCCCCTGAATTCTGACAATGCAACACAGATGGAAAACGGTTATCACATCTACGACTTTAAAGGTGAGCAATTACGAGAGGAGCCTGTCGAAAAGTTCAGGCAGCTGGCTTGGCGTCCTCGGCCGCCGACGCTCCTATCTAAGGAAGAGCAGAAGCAGATTCGCAAGAATTTGCGCGAGTACTCGAAGCAGTTCGAGCAAGAGGACGCCGAGCGTGGCGCGTCTGCCGACTTGGCGGTGGTTGAGGCGAGAAGACGCCTGCTCGACGAGTGGCTGGCATGGCGGGCCTCGGTGGAAGCCGAAGTTGAGGAAGAGAGACTTGAGCGTGGTCTTCCCGCCAACCCCGTGGAAGATCTCGCGGAACAACCGGATAACGGAGAGGAGCAGCAAGTCATTGAAGAGATCGTGGAGGAGGTCATTGAGGAGACGGAAGAGATTGTCCCTTGAGACAAGCTGAGACCTTGAGACGTGAAAAGATAATCTCTTCATGGCAGGAGAGCGGCGTTCTATTTATGGCATACGATATAACAACAACAACGAGAACGACGACGACAACATGACGCATACTAGGAAGGGATCCGGCTATGGCTTAATACGTACTTCGGGTATACATTTCTTCCGCCGAAGTTTGTTTTGGTTGGTTGGAGTTGACGCATCTCGTTGAGCTCTTTTGTAAGTAGGTAGTGCGGAAGCATGGCGACTTGCCAACAGGCTGGCAGGGATACCTCAAATAGGGAATTAAAAAAAATACACACACAAAAAAAAGAAAATAGTGATACAGGGCCTGATTCCCATTAATATGTGCAATGAGAATGAAGTTTGCATATCAGAGCCTACCTAGGCGGGGGAGGGGGGTTCCTAGAAATGGTTGCGAAAGCTTAATCTAAAAGCGTATTTATCTACAATTACAAGCAATTATTAGAATTACTAGAGGTCGAAATCATTACTAGCGGTTCACATAGTTAAGCGTAGCTATGTCTTGTGGCTAGCAAGCCAAAAGAAAAAAGAAAAAACGCTTGTAGCGGCTTTCCATGATTGCTAGAACTTATTACTTCTCTAGGAGTGTATATATCAATACAGATTTGGATAACTAGAAAGGAAGGACTAGACTGCTTAGCGCCTGCGGCGCTCTGGGCTCCCCCCCCCCCTCCAGCCACGTTGTCACATCCACACGCCACAGTATCTATGGTCTCCGATATGGGTCCATTTCATTTTAAGTTGCAAGCTTTCAATGGATCTAGATCGCAGGCCCGAGGTCGGGTAGAAAGAAAATTTCACGCCCCCCTACACTATACACACCCATTTCGTCTACACCAACGCTTTCGCAACAGCTATATTATACGTACAAAGCAGATATATATACAAATTAATAGGCAATTAGCTCGCCACCTGCGTCCTGAATGTCTCTCCAGCGTTGCGGCATACTTTCAACGTCTGCATTTAAGTGCTTTTGGCTCATTTTAGCCCACCCTTCTAGAACTAGGTCCTTCAAAGCGTCAATTGAATCGTGGCCGTACATCTTAAGCGTAGAATTCACTCGTTTGATCGATGACTCGATAAAATTGGTATCTGGGCTATCGTGAGTCGTACGGAGTGCTTTGTAGCCGTTATTTCGTAGCCAATCGGTAGTTTCTTTTGACCAGTGTGCTGCCGCGCCGTCCATCCATAATACAAAGTTTCTACTACCATAGTGTAGTTCTGCTTCATCTAAAATGGGCTGTAGGCACTGAATAAAGGTACGAGAACTAATCGAACCACTTGGATTATGTGGTGGTGTATCGTAGAATACGAGAGACGATTTAAAATCGTATCCAACAGCTCCGATACAGCTAATTAACGTATCTCCTTCACTTTGCCGTTGTTTCCGTTCTTCTTTTCGTCGTGCTTTTGCTTCTTTCGATCGATTAAGGTCATCGTTAGGTGTAATAGTCCACCAAGCGTGCTTTTGTTCAGCTGTACGGAGTACTCGTGTACGTCTTCTATACCGTTTGAAACCAAAATGTAGCTCGTCCAACGAAATAACCTTCCGCCGCCACTCCTGGTTATCCCACAGCCCTAGTTCAATTTCTTTTTCTGCACGCTCTATTCGTTGCCTTCGACTTGACGACGGAAGGGCTTTTTTATCGTGAACGAGGCAAGCGTGGTATGGTCGGAGTCGTAAGTGGTTACGTAGAGTTTGAGCTGTTTTTGGAACTGTAGCCCCTGCGTGAAAAGCCAGATCTAACCACCCTAGCCGATGGGCTTCGTATGGTTCCTTTTCCCACAGATCTTCAATTAGATCTACGTCGTGGTCTGTAATTTTACGACGATTTTGACCGCGTTGTTCTGTATATCTAGGGTCGTTGTGTGTGGTTCTAGAATCTGGATCTGTACAGTTACGTAGTGCTTCGTTTTCTTCGTCGTTTTCGTTTAAATTCAGCTGTTCTGGATCACGACCGCGAAGTATATTATAGCCCGTACGATAATCAACTCCAAAGTGGTTGAATACGCTGCGTTTTGTGATTTTATTGCTGAAAAGGTCGTGTTCTTCAAGGTATTCGCAGGTCCCGCGGACCTTCGCCCGGCGCGGAGTATCCTGCTTTTGACCACCCATTAATTGTCACAAAAAAATCGAAAAAATTACAATAACTGCACAGCTAGAATTCTATTTTTCTACTTTAATTGTATATATAATTTAAAAGTAATCGGAGTGGCCGCTGTTGCTTAATTGTAGTAGAAATTACGATTTGCGTATTAAAATTACAGGTGTAGGGGGGTGTAGGGGGGGCGTGAAATTTTCTTTCTACCCGACCTCGGCGCAGGCTTCGCAAGATGGAGGCTAGCGCTGTGGCGCCGGCTAGTCCTTGTGTTATTTAGCGCGATTGAAAAGGAGACTACAGCAGATCAATACCGGATTAATGTGCTTGCCATACATGTATGTACTGTACTGTACGTGTAGGCGGCTATTCCGTGCTTACACCCTGGCACAGACTATGTACAACCTTCGCATCATGTCCAACTGGTACGCTGCGATTCGCTCGACTGGCCCAAGCAATTTAGGTACCTTGGCCGGCCAAGACGATTCCCCCAAGTACATATGTAAGTACAGAGTTACGTTGACTACATACATATATGTAGGTACCTAAATATATCAGGAATGTTACTGCTGCAGCAATAATGATATCGGTGTTCGGTCTAGGTGCTAGTTGATCTATCCCTCCTTCCCTCCTCCAATCCATCCCATCCACCATCCATCATCCATCATTGTCTATCTACAACCACACTTTCTTCTCTTCGCTAGTCGCTCGCTTCGCTTTCGAGGGTTTCTCTCTTTTACCCTCTCCCTCAATTAGTACTTTGCCCATTGCGTGTATCCGTCAGCCATTCACTTTCCGCCTCAACATATACAATTAATATTCATCATTCGGCATCCCGGCCGACTAATCAAACAACGACGTGGTTTTAATCCATGACATAACTGTTCCTGCGTCAATCTATGCACTAAATATCGGCCTCTATCCCGCGCCCCCTAAATCCTCGCCAGAATCCTCGCCAGGCAGTATCACGAGACCGCTCTTTTCACCAACGCTCCGCGTTTCATTGCTGCTCGCTCACCACTGTCGAGTTTAGAAGCGACGTTTGGGGGTTCGTTTGAAACATACGACGCTTGTTCTATTTGTCCAGCTTCACCTCTGGATTGTATTGCACCATTTAGGAGACGTAGTCCCGAGTTTCATACTTCATACCTACATCCTTCAGCCTCCGTCCCCAAGCCCTTGGATATTCCAGGATCCTGCGCGCCAGGCTTGCCGGGTTTTACTAGGATCTTGACACACCTATTTTAAACCCCAGTTGCGGAACCTTGTCTTAGTTATCCGTTCGAGAATTTCGTCCGTCCCAATCCGGAAAAAGGTCCAATCCGCCAATTCGCCCGAGCATCCTATCTACTTACATCCTATTTACATTGAAACACAGGTAACCTTAAACTCTCAGGGTAGATCCTGCGTGCCTGAAGGAAACGACAACGTTGTCCACACACACAACCCGCCAACAAAAACAGACAGACAGATATATCACTACATCGCCACGAGCTACCGTCGCACCGCCATCATTCGTCCTATTCGCCTCATTTGTCCCATTAGTCGTCCACCTACCGTCACCACAGCACTGATACAACACAGTCACGCAGTGGTGTCTCGCAGACTCGCAACACCAGCCGGATCATGGTCTCCGGCGGGAACGTCGGCACGGTTGAGCTAGCCATCTCGCGACCCGGTTCTCCGCCTGGCATGTCCTCTTCCAAATCGTCTAAGGCTTCTTCTCTACATTCTTTCCACTCGGATGTCGGCGACGATGTGTCTGCAAGCGTTGGCCACTTCGAGGAGATCGGTCTCGAGGACGATAGGCCACCGCACGATCCCCACCATTTCCACGATTCTCCCGTCAAATCAAACATAGCCCCGACCCCAAACCCCTATATGCCCACTTTCGTCTCCGATCTTCGAGCCGCCTCGGCTAAGCATGTTGGCGCAGACATTCATATTCAGACCCGCGATCTCGCCCGCCCTCGGATGCAACGCGATGTGGTTTCTCTCTCAAAAACGCAGCCGGTGGCGCCCTCCCTTGCCACCCAATTTCGTGACGTGAACACGCAGAGCCTTACCCTACACGTTGCGCACAAGCCCCGGCCCGCCAACCGCACCCTCTCTGCTCGCTCCGCCTCGTCGACCAGCACAGCCCGTCGCCCTCGCAGCCCGAGTCCCAACTTCCAATCGCAGTCCCTTGGTCACCGCAACCCGAACGTCGCTCTAACGCCCCGCAGGCGTAGTTGGCAGTCGAGTCGAGAAACGAAGTCGGCATCTAGCGCAGAGGAGGCGTTCGACGACGATGACGGTGATGATGATATTCCCGATGGTTTCATTCTGGATAACGTACCTCTATCTCCGCGACCGCCCAGTGAACGATCGAGCAGCCGACCGGTCTCGGCCTCAACATCACCGGACAGACAACCGAAGGAACGTTTGCGGAGCGTCGGCAATGGCACGCCCCCTGTTGCTACCGATCGCGGCTCTTTGAAGTCACCCACCTGGAGATCGGAGGTTTCCAGTGATTCACAGAGGTCCATGCCTCTGTCTCCGCTTAAAGGTCGTGCTAAGAGTTGGACTGCCGCCATCTCAGGCCTGAATGCTGAAGCCAAAGCACTTACCGAGAAGCTCGAAGAACATGCTGACGAATTGGAGAGGCGAGGAGTTTTACGATCCACCATTCGTCCAGTACCAAAACCGAGGGTCAAGTCAGCACTTGCCGAACTGCCACCGCTTCGAAGAAGTAATATCATGATTGATCCGCTGCCGATTTCTAAGGAAAAAGAGGCTGTCCTCTCCCGCACGAGACCTTCGTGGTTACCGCCCAAGGACCCCGCCGAGGAGAAGAAGCACTTGAAGGAGTATCAAAAGATGATGGCGAGCAGCATCGAGGCCGATAAGAAGAGAGAAGCTGCTCGTCGGGACAAGGAGAAGAATGAAGCTCAGACGGCCAGCGATCGCACACGAGTCTGGGAAGAGGATGTTCTAAAGAGATGGGATGTTGCTATTCGGGAAGAGCGAACGCGATTCTTGTGGTGGAAAGGGGTGCCTCCTCGCACTCGCGGTGCTGTCTGGGCTCGCGCTATTGGGAATAACTTGGGATTGACTGCTACATCATTCCAAGCAGCACTATCCAGAGCGACAGAGGTAGAGAAACGGGTGGCGGACGGCAATGCTACAGCAGACGACGAACGGATCATGGCTTGGTTTTCGGAGATGCGAGCAGATGTTGAAGAGCGAACCTGGACAGATCTCAAGATCTTCCAAGCTGGTGCCCCGCTACACCAAAGCGTAATTGATGTTTTGCGTGCATATTCCATGTACAGGAGTGACATTGGTTACGTTACTGGATGTCATGTACGGCTTTCCCAATCTCCCAATCTCCCAATCTCCCCCTGCTGTTCCAGACAGCCAAGGTACGAGAATGCTAACGCTGAATAGACCATTGCCGCTCTTTTGCTTCTAAACATCGACACAGCTGCTTCAACTTTCATTGCTTTGGCAAACGTCTTGAACCGATCGCTTCCATTATCATTTTATGCGGGCGACCAAGGAGCACGGTCATCGGCGTACCAGCTCGTGAGCCAGGCACTAGCTACGAGATCACCCCAACTTCATAGACACCTTGGCGACCCCAACACCGTGGGTTCTGGTTGGGATATGCGTCTTAATGATATCTTTGTGAGCCTATTTACTCGGCAATTGAGCCTCGACGATTGTTCAAGATTGTGGGATGTATATGTTTTCGAAGGCGATCGCATTCTAATCCACGCCGCTGTGGCTCTGCTGTTGGAAAAGGAGATTCCACTTCTCAGTGCCCAGTCACCAATGGAATTCCAGCAAGCTCTCGAGAGTAATCCGAAGCCCATCCTGCAAAGCCAAGACGACGATGCATTTATTATGCGTGTTCAGGACACTGGAAAGTAATAAGGAATAGCAAACTAGACCATCACGACTATACGATCGCTCGACGACTTGGCGGTAATGGGAAAATTCAAGGTGCACGGAGCATTATGTTTCTAATGGTTATTATTAATATGGCGCCGCGTGCAATAGCAAGCATGGCTGGGTAAATACAAAGAAAAAAATCATGTATCCAACTATCTGAGGTACATTGCATTGGCGAGAAGCGCGCATGGGCGTAATGAATATAGATCCAGATAGATGCGACTACGCCCCGATGACAGTTTCGGCCGTTGCGCACACCAACCTACCGTTATCTAATTTCTAGTTATTCAATGGACATTTCGAGCTTGTTGGGGTAAGCATTACCTTGAACACACAGAGTGGAGATTTTCTACACTATCTATATTATTTACAGCCAGTGAGATTGTAGGTTGATGTTTGACTGTGCAAATTTGGCGATTCTTAACCGTAAGAGACATTCGGCAGATTTGTATGAGTTGTCAGGGCCAAGACCGCATAGTCAAGGTTGGGGCTCAGGAGGAGAGCCTTCGAGTCTGCGGTCGGTGCTAATGCGGCGTTCATCCTCGAATCATCATACATAACTCTAGAACATCTCGGAATCGTATCTTGGACGAAACCTGGACGGAGAGAAACGTTTCCAAACAGGACATATTGTAACATATCAAAGCACAAGAACGAATAAAAATAGATTACAGTACCATCAAATATTTAGCGAGAATAATGTGTATCAAATTGATACCGTTCTTGGAAAATGAAGCTTCATGCCACCGGTTAATAATCAATCTATAGGTCTTCATAGCTTTATGTGACTTGTCACAATTCGGAACCCGTTCTGCGCGTCCAGGGACGGTGATAGACAGATCGTCCAGTATCCTTGACGCTTTCGATAAAAGATGAGAGATAATAGGAGAGATGATAAGGACTTTTTCAAAAACTCAGCAGAGATTGACATAAGTGGACGGGAAACCGTTTTTCTACTTGTGAGTGAGTACGGAGTTGCTGACTGTTTTCTCCCGAATATCGCCTCGCCCTTGGCAGTAGTGGCTAACCAGCCCAGAGACGCGGAGGCTACCCGGAATTACAAGGTATTTTCTTTTCTGTCCCAGATAACCGTGATCATCGTCTCTTTGGCGCTGATAATTGGCTCACTCGGGCCTTACAGCGTGAAAACCCAGTCGCGAGCCGCAGAATCATGCAGAACAAGCTCCGCAAGTACTTACACAGTGAGTGGGAATGAAGCATGAGGCTTAGAGCTCACCATGCTTAACTACTTGAGGTGATCTCCGTAAAGCAGCCATGGAAAGAGCAAGATATTATGGGAATTTTTTCAATCGTTAAAGCGTTGCTTGAGTATATGCCCCAACGACGCTTTACAGGCCAGCTTCTCCTCTCTAACTCACACACGTTCCATGAACATCTAAGCTCCTACCCGAATGCAGCTTCAAACCCCACGTCTTGTGACTTTTTTTATCAGAAACCTCTGCACGTTGCAGAAGATCAAGTGCTTTCCAGTTCCTGTAGCCTTCGGCTGTGACTACAGTTCTGTGTTAATGCCAGATCTCTCTAGTTTTTCCTTAGTTATTATCACTAGGCATCTATATACCGAGCAACCCTACCTGTTCTCTCAATTGATGTCCTCCATCTACAAGTCCTTCTACTGCAGTTCCGTAAATCCATCTCAAAGCAATGCCACAAAATACTTGACCCCGCCGGCAAGGGCTGCAACCAGCCCCGGCTCTTCCTTGTTGCCACACTCGCAGCTGTAAAACTACTAGGATATCGGGCCCAAGCAGGCGACATGAGAAGAAGTAATAAGACGCGAGAGACAAACCATACTTGTGCAATGTTTTTGCCGCTAGAAAGCTCTGGAGGGGTTTCTGAGGATATAGCTGAGACGTCGTCGACGACCAGCCCTCGCCGCGTGTCAGTCTCGCCAAAGCGGCAAAGTCATATTAGGAACGCAAAGAATGACGCACCACTGGGTTCAGCTTTCAAGGCTCTCGTGAGTCAACGACGCCCCGAGAAGCTGGATACCTGTCAGGACATGTCGAGATCATTCACTTTGACCTTAGCAAATACAGTCCCAGCACGCCAGGAAGCAAGTCCGCCCCCATTAGAATAGAAGACTCGCCCAAGCCATCTTCGTCTTTGCCTGTTAGTACCCTCATTTATGAAGAACCCCTCGCACTACCTATACCGCTTCCCAAGGAGACGGTATGTCTAATCTTACTTGATGGAACGTAAAGGAGTTGCTCATTTTGGGCTAGGTTAAGCGGTGCAACTACCAGTCCAGTGAACCAAGCTAGGCCGGAAATGATTGATCCTTCCCGCCGATTCGGTATTGTCGGAAGAGGTGATATCTATAATCACGTCACCCAAAGCCGCAACAACATTTCTTCACTGCTTACTTGCATCAGAGGTGTATTGGCTAAAGTCACTAGACCACCGATGGAAAGTGTTGGAAGAGCATCGTCAAGCGATTCAACGCCGACCCCCACGGGTACAGTATTAACACATGACTGGCAGCGAGAGCCGGCGCCGCCACTCTCTGCAGTCAGCCGTACAAGGCCCAAGTTAAGCAGCAGCTGCCAGGCACGGACGCTGAATTATCTTGCCTCGTCTCAGCAATCGAGGAATGTAGCCGGATGTCCCAGCGTTGGAGGTGGAAGCAGCGATGGAGCTTCGAACATTTGAAGACCCAGATTGGTAGCATGGCAGTCAGACAGGATCCTCAGAAAGGCGTTCTCGGGAGAAAACCGCAAACCCCCGAGGATCAAAAGACGCTCCTGCAGACTTTGGCCACGGTGTACACGGAGTCTGCACATGTAGACAAACCAAGGGCAGGACCTAGACTAAACAATCAGAATAAGCGGAAAGGAGTCTATGCCCAACCCCACACAGCCGACTTATCATCAACAGACGAAAATAGTATACCTAAAAGGCCAAGAAACAATTTCCATGCTCTGAGGGTGACAAGACGCAACTCCAGCGAGGGATCCGGAAAGAGAGCAATGGGCCTCCAGAGAGATATCCATATCCGCCTACAGGAGCAGGAAGAGGGAATCGGCGGGGCGATCCGTCGTATGCGAGATGTGCGGCGCAAGATAGAGATAAAAATCACTTAGAACGGCGGATGAGAGAGCTGGAGAGCACGATAAGGAGCCTGAAACGGCCGCGGCATAGTTATTAGGCTGGTCTAGCAAGCTCTGCGCATTGACGGCCTTCTACCGAATAAATTCTCGATTTTTCGTGTTGCCTACGTTGGACGGTCCAAGTGGTAATACCATTTTGCCAACTCGCTTTCTCTTCTCCTATTTTCCGTCGAAATCACGGAATCGTAAGATGTTTTGTTACAGAAGAATATTATGTTCAAAACAAAAGTAGAGATATATAATTCTGCTAGATTTTTAAGGTGGAAACCAGCCTCCATCCGCGTACCCACGTTGTTTAGACCCTTGTCAACGACTCTTTACCGGACTTTGAAAGCCCGCAAAACACTCCACTCCCACTGTGAAGAGTACGAGCCTCGCAAGTACACCGTGTGTCCAGCCATGCCACCGTAAAGGTTCACATATTACATTAGCATGATAATCTTTATAAAAATTGGCCATTAAATTTACCTAATTTCTCCAAAGGGGTAGGTAGCAAGGTTCTAGCTGCCTACCCTGCAATATATGTAGTCAAGGCGACTAGCCCCCTTCGCCCCCTTTCGACTAGACCTACCCCGAAAAGAGCCACCCTTGAATCCATTCTAATATCCTGTCGACCAGCCGGGTTCAAACTCGAAAGTTTTGTCACATTCATTCTAATTCCATAAGAACCATTACGTCTTTTAAATTGTAGTGGTTAAAGATAGGGTTGCTGTATGCGGATCTTTCCTTAACAGCACCATCTCACGACGTTACCAAAGGTAGAGCGTAGTCAGGTCAGGCGCTTGACCTGTCTTACAGGTAGTGGTAATTCCCAAGGTACCAAGGTATTATAGTATAAATGTTTATTACCGTAAGTCTATAGCGGGTTAGTACAATTCCAACCTTACCCTCGGAAAACTTGAATTCTAATAAAAGAACACCAAAGAGGGTCAATTAAGAGTTGCTAACCTCGAGCGTAGGATCGCTAGCAAAACGGGCCCGAGCAACAAGAAAGACACAACACCAAACACTCAGCAACACACGCCTTCTACTGCTGCAAACTCAAAATTGTATACTTCATCATATATAATAGACCAAGAGCTCTCGCCTCCCTGGTCATCCCCACAGATATCACTCTCACGTTCATCGATATCGGAGCGGAACCAAGGGCCTCTAGATGCCACAATTTCGTCTAGATCGTGTCCACCCGGGTCGAGCATAGAATGTGAGCAAGCCGTCATGCCGGACACGTTGGAAGGTTCTGTCAGACGATCAGAAAAAACTTTAGTAAGTAATTCGTGCTACTAATATTCCATCGTATCACTCATTGTATCTAGACACGGGATAACAACGGGCTGCGTCGCAAAGGAACAACACGCTCGCCAAAGGAGTCTCCATCATTGCAAAAGATACAACAGACGACGAAGCTAGTCGATGTTCTTATCAGAAACAAGGGCTTCCTCCTCGATTGTATGACCGAGGACAAAGATGCAGAGGATGACAACTGTAACATGAGTAAGCGCCACTTAGATTATGTCATGGGTGCTTGAATAATATCGGGGGAAAAGCTCCTCCCGGGTGTGTTTATCGTGTACCCTACTCTCCAGGCCTCCGAGTCTTTCAACCCCGAACCTTTTTCTTCTCTCCTGAAAGACTGCCTTAAAATACAACCGACTAATCCCACACTATCTAGTAATGGAGAGAGTTTCAGCGGCAGTAGAAGACCGGCGCTTCCAGAGCTGGCGGCAGGTAAGGGCATGGATGATGAAGCAATACCACCGTCAGCAGCGGAGCGCAAAGGCACCTACATCATCATCCACAATACGGACTGGCCTTATATCAAGGGAAAAGAAGAACAGAGGCACAGTACCATTTAGAGCCGCATTTAAGAAGAACCTGGTACCAATCATTAGCACGGCAATGATGAACAGCAACGCGCAGAAGTTCATTAAATCAGCAATAGAAGCAATTGGAGCCCACAGACTGATTCGAGTCTTCCGCCACCGTCTCGTGCGGGACGACGCGTTACCGGATGACATTAGCCCGCTAATATTCTCTCCCCTGTTCCTGAAGACGTTTGAGAGGCAGATCCAGAAAGTCAAGTTAGCAACACGGAATAGGATGGATTCTGACGATTCGGATAATGAATGGCCTGATTGGGAGGATGAGGATGATGACGACGAAGCCTCCAGCGAGAAAGTCGCGATCGAGGTTATTGGGTCTGATGTCTTGCCGTCAATCGAGCAGGAGAACCACAAAGCACGACGGGGGGTAAATCGTGATGCACGCAAGGCCGGAGGTAAAGGTGATGCGCATGGCGGCAATCAAAATCGCCCAACACTCCCAAGGACAATCAAAGATCCAGCTCGTCGGCCTGTGCCAGACGACGTACAGGCTGAAGTTCAAATTCAGATTCAGGATCAGGTGGCAAAGAGGGCACGTGCCACGGGAAGGGAGTCAGGAACTCTCTTTCCACCAGTAGCTAACGTTCGTCCGTTCGCCGATTTCACAGCTACAGTTGCAAGCGAGCCACCAGATCCTGAGACAGAGTCAATGTTACACTTTGCAAGCCTTCTGCACAACACCAGTGAACAAAAGGACTCTACAGGACTGAAGAAGATCAATATTAGCAGATACCTCATCGACGCTCAACGGCACGCCACCAATTCAGGCTCTCAGGGGGGGGGGAAGACGAAGACCATACTAGAGGATCCAGGCAAGCTAGTACCGACATCCAACGATCAAAGTGCCACCTCGAGTACTTCCCAGACCAAAGTCGGTCCGCCCCCGATTTTCAACTCAGCATTATCAGTCCGCGAAACCCCAGCGATCCTAAGGGCGGAGAACCGACGACAGGATAGTAAGCTCACAAAGCCGCTCGCACCAACAATGGTCCCAAGCCGAGCGGCCCAACGGAAGCGGAAACGTCCCCCGATGGCCCGGCGGGCACGGGGCGAGATACAGCCAGCGGAGTTCTACAACTCGTCAACAAGAGCGCAACCCCATATCAATCCCTCACGACTCAAGCCTTCCGATCATGTTCGGGAAATACATGGAATGAACTCATACACCAAAGTAACAGAAACCAGATGCGGGGAGAATAACAATTTAGCGAGAAACATAGCACTACGGCAACAACACAGCATATCGCGGCAGGACTCTCCGTCAGACGATGAGATAAGCCTCCCATCGGTGGAAGAGATATACGAATCCTTGCTTTCCGCGCGGGGACGCTCGACCTCGACATCGACGCGAAACGAACGCCGAGTGAGACCAGACCCGTCCACACGTCGAGGGGGGAAAAGCAAGAAGCGTGCGATGGATGGATCTGATGAGGCGGGGAGGTTTCCAGGATGCGTGAAGCGGATGAAAGTATCAGTTGATGACTGGTCACCAGGAGGTGTGAGATGTAGGGGAGGACACGATCAAGTCGGCTGCATAAGCAAGCTCAACAAAGCCGGTAATATAATGATACAAGACAGCGTACCGAGATCATCAGCAATACTGCGGCGTGAGAAGAATGCGAGGAAGCAACAACGGCACGTCGGCGCATCAAGTCGTCCGAACAGCAGCAGGAGTATCAGCAGCAATAACGACAACGACAACGACAATAACATTACCATACACCAGCGACTCCACCACGCTCTATCGCCGCGACGAGATTTCCTTTTTCTCAAAGACTCGCGCGAGAGGGCGGACATCATTACCCCCATTTAGAACCAAAACTCAAACCCAAGCCAAAACCATCGACGAAAGCGAAACCCGAGCATCGACGACAGCGAAACCCGAGCACCGAACGAGTCGCCGCCCACGAACGTACGCGACGCTTCCGTGTCCCGATACGGCATCCCAGGTGGGGGAAGCGATCGCGGATTCGGAGTCGGGCGATCAGATCAGTTCAGTTCAGTCCGGGTTGATGAGTAGATAGATGGATGGATGGAGGCAGGCATCAGCAGGTCGATGGCGTCTTGAATTACTGTGCAGAATTAATACTTGAGTAAGGTGGTTGGTACAATGCGGTGATACACCGTTTGAAGTTTTGGGGGACCGAACGTTGACTGATGGAAGACGAGGTAAAATAAGAAGTTTAGTAACAACAGAGTATTCAATTCTATTTTGTCCAATTAAGCAAGCAAATAGCTAGCTATCAAGAATATCATCTCCTACAAGACGCAAGATAGTAAAGGACGAAAGTTGTGACGCAAGATAGTAAAGGGCGAAAGTTGTTCCAGCGCCGCTTCTTCCCTTCCATTGATTCTTCTGCTTCAAGGGTCTTGCAGAACCATCTCCCTTCTGGATTCGCCCCGCATTCTCCTTCTTCTTCTCCTTCTTCTTATTCTTCTTCACGAGGCCGGACTTTTTGGCGAGATTCGTCGCTCTCATTTCCTTCAACAGCTCGGGCTTGAGGGCCAAAAGGTCTTCTTCCAAGGCCTGGGCGGTTTGCTTCTTCGGCGGCGTGTCCGTCGCAGCAGGTACTATACCGGTCGATTCGCCCAGCGACAGCTTCATCATCTCGCGGACGATGGAATCTTCAATGGCCTGTGGGGTGTGCGTCGTGGTTCCGAAGGCCACGTAGGCAAGCGACACGGCCCGTGCGTGCCATCTCTCTCCACATACATTCACCCGATTGAAATCCGCAATCAATTCGGCGGTAGAAAGGACATCATCGATGGTCGCCGCCTTGATTTGCAGCGTGGAGGCGGGATGTTCCCCGATACGGGTGCATTCGGCTTTCCACTCGTCACCTCTGAATACCATGAGTGCCTGGAGGGTAGCGAGCTCATTAGTTTTATTCGTGATGAGGCACGACAATAGGTCTATCCTGTATCGCAGGGTGGCCTTCTCGAGGGAAGCTGAGGCGGAGCTGTGGTACTCGTTCGAGTACTGTACGTTTGGCAACTTGATAGCCGCCAGCACAGTTTGGGGGAATGTGTTCTCCGACTTGTGCTTGTTCAGTGTCGCTAGCGTTTGCTGTGCGTCGCTGATCTTCTGTGAGATGTTGTGATACACGCGCAGTTGCTTACTAAGCGTAGTTCGGTAAGCGGGAGGGATGAGGTCGCATAATTCCGGCATGGAGGACACGTTTTGGAGCGTGTCAATGCCCGCATCTTGGCTGACGGAGGTATCAGATGGAAGCATTCTAGAAAGTAATTCACGAGCGCACCCGAGTAGGAAGGATAGAAGGCTCGAAAAAGGAGTCTAAAAAGCAATGGTCGACGAGTTTCGTCGATTTTGGACGGACTCTTCAGGGTGTTGTTCTGTTGATTGTGGTACACATACACCTTTACGCTACAACTGGATTGATTTTCCATGAGGTCGACTGAAGGTTTGTTTGTTGTTTAGACAATTACGAAATAACAACAACAACAACAATAATAACAACAACTTGCTACGCAATACCGGTAGGCAAGGGGGCACAGGTAAGTCCGCAAAAGCAACAATACGCGTCTAGACACAACTTGACTGGTAATAGCACCGTCGCCACACTACTACAAGTATGGTCGTACAAAGCCACTCTGGGGTCCATTGTACAATTGCCGTGAGGATCATGGGCGATGGCTGGGTTCTTAGAGCAAAGGGCTCCGAGGGCTGTCGTTATGAGGTTTCGAATGTATGTAAGAGAAGGGAAGGTCTTATACAGTCAGCATGTTCGATCAAGCCACATGATTACACAACACAACCGACAGCCGGGTCGAGTGGCGGCATCAGATAGTCTATTTCAGCTTTTTACGAATTTCACATGCAAAGACTTATGCCTCGGAATACCAAGCGAGTCATGTGCTTGAGACTTGGCCATCGATCAGGGTGAACGACGAGTCGTCCTCCTACTATGTGAACGAATCCCTCCATTGATCCATCCATCCAGCCTTGCGGATAAACAGGAGTCGGGACAATTTGTTGGTGTCCGCACTATTCAAGGTATGTAATGTACATTGGGTCTACCCTACAGGCGCGGTGCTGATGTGTGGGCGTCCTAGGTCTCCGCCGCGTACCGATTAGCAGCCGGTGGGTACTGTAGTGTAAGTACTGTAGTACCTGTAAGTAAGCAAGCGCAGTACAGCGTACCCAGATCCCCGGCAGATCTCGGGGCACAATCGGGGAAGAAGACGAAAGAGACAAAACTCAACAAGAATGTCCCCAACAGAAAAGTTAGTGGCGCCGCCAAGGACCGGCATCCCGGTTACAAGAGGCGGACTCGGCGGGCTATTAAAAGGAGGGGCATGTTAGACAGGGGGTGCGTGATCTCTTAGGGCTCTTAGTGCTCTTAGTCTGCCCATTCGAGGGGCTGCGAGCATAAGTTGGTTTGATCCAAGAGCCAAATACTTCTCGTGGATCCCACCTACTAAAGTATCTTGTGCGCATCAAAACCCTCGGGACCCTGCTCGGGATGTGTTATCCAGACATGCAAAACGAATTGAACAGAGCTGAACGGGGTCGTGACAGTCGGTCTGGGGTTAGGCACATGCAACTAGATGGCCTGGAGGGCCTATGATAGACAGCACGACAGCACTATGCAAGCCACTTACGTGTGTGTTGTCTAAGTGTTGCTACACGTCGCCGACGGGGGTTGCTTTTGTGGATCAGCCGGCTGGTTGTCTGGCTCTTCCATCCCTCTCGTACGCTGTTACAGCAATGAGGTAACGTAGCAGGATGAATCGACAGCGATGGTAAGAACAATCAATGCATGGTACATAGCTGATGTGATGCACTCACTCACTGGTAAGCCGAGGCGGTCTGGCCCTGTCCTCACCGAAACAGAAAACATGCGTGGCGGTGAGAAACATGTTGCATAGAAAAAACAGTGGGAATTACACGATTATATATATATATAAATAACGATTTTGGCAGTCGTGAAAAGATTAGGTACACGACACTACAGTCAGTACAATTGAATTCAAAATTGCATGTGAAACGAATCGTGTCATTCGGTACCTCACAAACCATGCCATATTAGGTAGCAGTGGGGGCTCATGATTGGCGGGGCTGAATTTGCTGGGGATCTCCCATTGGCCAATGGGTATCCCTGGTCAGGCACGCTAAAGGACCCTGACATTGAGAATTCGCACTAAACAACTCAACAACGTTTCAATCGACAGGTACGTACCGCAGTTACATCTTTTACAGGCCTACCTCTTACTGCTTTACTGCGTACTGCGTCCGCACTTTTAGATACATCCAATGTACAGCACTGTAGTTAGATAGAAGATACATATACCTATATGGTGGGAAGCCAATTGTCGCCTCGGCTCCAGCCCGTTGTGTCAGACGATCTGCACGCACCCTATCTGGTCTCACCTGGGCCAATCGCTTTGCCCCCCTAAACTAAAAGATTTTGATGTCGGTTTCGTGCACACTAATAAATACACCACCCTGGGGGTTCGTCTCTTCTTGTGATACCTAGACTATCTACTTTACCCTAGACCACCTATAAACATATCTTTTATAGAGGAAAAAAAGAGAGGAAAGAGGGGTGGAAAAGAGACAAAGGCCGGCCTGCTATTCTCTCTTTCATAATCTTACTTAACCTAGGACACCATCACCCCCTCCTCCACCTCCACCTCCACCTTCTCAACGTAGACAGAGAGACGGAAGTGAGCAGGAGAAGAAAGGACAAAGGAAAAGAGAGACAGAGACAGAGACAGAGACATATAGAGACAAGATGGGATCCGCGAGCACCAGCGGCCGTGCCCGCCAGAACCGGGCTCTGCGTCGCACCGTCACCTCGACCACGGTTGACAGCGACACGTCGGCCCTCGCATCGCCCCTCGACTCTCCCAGGCCCTCGGCTTCGTCGACGTCGCTCTCGTCGCTGGCCTCGGAGGACGCCGCCAAGCCCAGCTTCGGCAGGCTCACCGATACGTACGGCAACGAGTTCCAAGTCCCCGACTACACAATCAAGGACATCCGCGATGCTATCCCCAAGCATTGCTTCGAGCGCTCCGCCGCCACGAGCTTGTGCTACGTCGCCCGCGACATCGCCAGCCTCGCCGGCACCTTCTACCTCTTCCACACCTACGTGACCCCCGAGAGTATCCCCTCGACCCCCGCGCGGGCTCTGCTCTGGGCCTTGTACACGTTCGTCCAGGGCCTCTTCGGTACTGGCATGTGGGTGCTGGCCCATGAATGCGGCCACCAGGCCTTCAGCCCCTCCAAGGTCCTCAACGACACCGTCGGCTGGATCCTGCACTCGGCTCTGCTCGTGCCCTACTTCAGCTGGAAGATCTCGCACGGCAAGCACCACAAGGCTACCGGTAATATCGAGCGTGACATGGTCTTCGTTCCCAAGACCCGCGAGGAGAAGTCGTCGCGCCTCGGTAAGCTGGCCCACGAACTGTCCGAGCTGGGCGAAGAGACTCCCATCGTCACCTTCATCATGCTCCTCGGCCAGCAGCTGATCGGCTGGCCCAACTACCTCTTGACCAACGTCACCGGCCACAACAATCATGAGCGCCAGAGCGAGGGCCGCGGCAAGGGCAAGAAGAACGGCTTCTTGGGCGGCGTCAACCACTTCAACCCGAGCAGTCCTCTCTATGAGGCCAAGGATGCCAAGCTGATTGCCTTGAGTGACATTGGCCTCGCCATCACCATCTCCGCTCTCGTCTACCTCGGCAACAACTTTGGCTGGTCCAACCTTCTTGTCTGGTACTTCATCCCTTACCTCTGGGTCAACCACTGGCTAGGTACGTGACTCGCAACCCCGCTTTTGCATCTTGGCCTTGTCTTTTGTTGAATCTAACCCGTTTTCTCTTCATAGTCGCCATCACCTTCCTACAGCACACCGACCCCTCTCTCCCGCACTACACAGGCGAGTCGTGGAATTACGTCCGCGGCGCCGCGGCCACCATCGATCGCGAGTTCGGCTTTATCGGCCGTCAGCTCCTGCACGGCATCATCGAGACCCACGTGCTGCACCACTACGTCTCGACCATCCCCTTCTACAACGCCGACGAGGCCAGCGAGGCCATCAAGAAGGTCATGGGCCGCCACTACCGTGCCGACACCAAAGACGGCTCCCTGGGCTTCATCAAAGCCATGTGGCGCAGCGCGCGCATGTGCCAGTGGGTCGAGCCCAGCGAGGGCGCCGTGGGCGAGGGTAAGGGCGTCCTGTTCTTCCGCAACACCAACGGTCTCGGCGTCAAGCCGTTGAAGATGAGCCCTCCGAGCCAATGAGCGGAAGTATGTTATTGTCGTATAGACCCCATACAGTTGAGCAATGAAACGTACCAGAGCTATTTCCCCATATTGGATACGGGAGTCTACATGTACTCCCCCTTCATTTAAGTCTACGATGGGGGGATATAAGAGGTGCAGAGGGGTAGCATTAAAGTGGGCGTCATGGTTGTTGTTGGTGGTGGTTTTGGTGGTGGAGGTGTGCAGAAAACTGTTGTTTGGCTCGGAGAAATTCGGAGATTGGAACAACACACAACAACACCCAAGGTTCAGAAACCCAACACACCTACCTATCTACGGGAACGAAAAAAAAAAAAAAAAAGACGACCCATCATCTCGAATAAAGCATACATATCATACAATAGAGAGTCTTCTAAGTTAACGGCCCGTTACGAATATCAAAAAATAGAAAGTATTAGAGAGAATGGAGAATTGCCTGTATTGATGAATACATACACACACACCTATTTATTATCTAGTGCCCATATGCACATATATTCGTAAGCGAGGTGGGATCAAATGAACGTGATAGGCGCCGTGAGCAAGCAAACAAAATTACTACATTCTAGAAAATAGAGTATAATCATTCAAATCACGCCTAGACAATTAGAGCTGAAGTGGAACGTCGTCGACTATGCCGACTTCATCTACAAATCGCGACAATATCAATCACTTTACTTACACATGGATTATCTAGATACTTCAGGTAGTTAATCATCTCATATAAAACGGCCCAGCCCGCCAAAGCCCAGTATATTTACTTAGTTACAACCAAGTAGCCCCATAGAGGCCAACACCGTATACAATATTATACACAACAACCAGAACATCAAATCTCCCATCTACTAGGTAATGCCAAATTTGATCAATCGATTGACAGATCTCACAAACCAATTAATCCATCGATCCATTCATCCAGTCAATCACTCTCTCTTAGTCGCATGAACATCTCTCACAATCTCTTCAACCTCTCTGCCGCCCGCCAACTCTCTCGATCGCGATTCCGATGACGGCAGTGTTCGTTGTCATTTCTCTCCCTCCTCCCCATCCACATCCCCATCCCCATCCTCTTATTTCCCTTGTTTCCCTCTTTCTTCTTCTCCAGCCCTTCATCCTTGTCTTTTTCATTTTCCATTCCCTTTCGGAGTATATTACCACGCTCCTGCTGTTGAATCGAATAATCGCTTCCGCCATGATCGGAATTGTTCAAATTTGAATTCAGATTCGATTTCGGTTTCGCATTCATGTCCTCACTTAAGTTGTCGTCGCTCGACTCCGTGTCCGAATCCGAGCCCTGGACAGTAATCTCGACGCGAGGAGTATCTGGCCCGGCAGGAGAGGAGTCGACGGGACCGCACTTCTTCGGGAGGGCGGTCTGCAGATTATGCGGAAGCCTGTGTAAGGGGGAAGCATCTCCTTGAGTAGCAAGGGTTTCCCTCATGAGAAAACCAACTCGTTCAAGGGGAGCGACACACCTGGTAGGAGAGCTAGTCTGATCGATGGAAGGCGTGAGTTGGTTCTGAGAATTCGTTTCTTCGGTGGGAGAAGAGTTTCGCTCAATAGAAGAGGTAACCCCGTCTCCAGAAGACGTGAGCCGGCTTGATGTAGCGCGCCTTTTGGCAGGGACAGGAGAAGTAGTAAATCCATCACCCCCACAAAACCTAACACGACTCTCCCTGCCCACTCTACCCCTATTCCCGATCCCATCACCCCACAACCTCTTGCCCAGACGTGAGGATTTGATCGGGCTCGAGACGCTCAGATAACCAGACCGCAGCTCAGAAGGACTGGGACTGTCTAGCCACGCGGGAAACTGGTTCAAGACGGCCTCGACGTCACTCGCCGTCTCGTACGTGTCAGTGATCTCGGCGAAGCTTTTTAGTGGAGGGCAGCTATACGGGTTGCCGTTAAGATTGCTATCATCATCTTTACTGTCGCTGTCAGAGGAGATGGCGTACGGATCTCTGTAAGTACCTGTTGAGTAGGATGGAGTGCGGGCTTGTTTCGCACGCAAGGGTTTCTCGGGTGTCTGAGGGAGTAGTCGAGGAGCGCTGACCTGTGATTGTAATGGTTCTTGTTTTATAGGTTTAAGTGCTGTTTTGGGTATGGACGTATACGTCGTAGCAGTCGCAGCAGTAGGATTTCGTATAGCCGGTGGGAACGATTCGCTACTCCCACCTAGTATTCGTACCTCTTCTTGTTTCCCAGGCTTGAATATAGGCTCGGACACCGGCTCAGGTTTTACTTTAGTAGGCAAAGGTGTGACAGCAGTAGCAGCATTCCGTCTCTTCGTAACAGGAAGAATAGTAGTAACATTCCGTGCAGTTGCACCAGGAAGAAGTGAAGCGGCCGACACGAAACCAAAAGCCTGTAGTTTCTTCGATCCAGCGCCAATATTTCGCTTACCACCGGGCCGAGAAGAAGAATAGACCTGGGGTTTCACAGCAAGAGGGAAAGCGGGAGGATTCGTAGACGAAGGTCCCGTCAACGTAGGCTTGCTGTTCTTGGTGGCGGCAGAAGTGGAAGTGTCGTTCGATTTCCGTCGCCAGGTTCCAAGGTCGGTGTCTGCTTTGTTATGTATTACACCCGCAATATTCTCGCTCGTTCGACACTCCTGTCGCAAGTTAGCCATGGACACTGCAGTCTATGTCTTCTGGGCCAATAAGAGCAAACAAAGGCTCGACACGTACTTTCGATGACTGGGTACCATGCGGACTAGCAGACGGTGCAAAAGTAGACGGTATATGGGGTAAACGACGGCCTGACGTATCGGCGTCCTTCATTGATGATCCATCTTGATGGGACACGAGTCCGTTCGTCTTGTTCGATGAGTGAGGGCTGTCGAGACCAGTAGACGGCGCAAGGGTAGGCGGGGTATGTAGAGTCGTATCCAAGCTCCTCACAAACGCTGCAATCCGACCAGGCGCACGGCCACCATTTTTCTCCGTAGGTGTTCCGGCAACAGCATGATCCAAAACTGCAGAAGATGCGCATGGAGGAGTAGGTAGGCCCTAGTCTATTTATCAATAAATTGCCCATCATAAGGGTGGAAAAGAGAAGAACAGCCGGTGAAATAGAAAAGCAAATAGGTACCAGGAAAAAGAAAGGAAAACCAAGGCTGTGGAAAGAGATAAAGATATCCTTACATCAAAAGAATCGCGCCCATAATCATCACACTCACTGAGATTGCCATCTTCGGATTCAATAACGATGACGTCCTTCTCCTTCATGCTCGGTCGACTCGTACTCCCTGCTCTAGATGGCGCAAAAGGCAGTCGTGCCGACCCGCCTCGTGCACGGGCGCTGCTAGACATACCTAGCGCTCGCAGAATCGAACCGAGCCGGGAGAGGAGTAGAAGTATTACTTCCTGCCCCCGGTGTCGAGTCGAACCTCATCCAGTTCAGACACAGAGGCGCTGAGATAAGACACTCAAAAACCGGCTCGGACGTAGAAGTCGACGTAGACGTACAGGTAGACTTCGGCTATACCTCTCTCTCTCTCTCTCTCTCACACACACACACACACACAAACACACACAAGAGTCGCAGCGCGATCTCGAAATCGCGAAATGCAACCTCACAATGACGAGTCGGAAAGCCAAGTAGATCTCGCGGACGGACAGTTCAAGATCAATCAAGATCACAATCGCAAGGCCAATATAAAAGAAAGTGATTCGTCAAATTAGAATTTCAAAAGGGTTGAAGAGTTCAAAAGCTGAAACATAGGTATTGTTGCTGCGAAAATGAGTGAGTGAGTGAGTGAGTGAGTGAGTGAGTGAGTGCGTTTGGAACGACTTAAGAGACACCCAACATAGGGTACATTCCCAATTTCCGCCACGCCTACCATACCAAAATCTGTTAGGTATCCAGAGGAAGGTTAGAGAGGCAGGCTTATCAACGTACCTAGGTAGATTAATCAAGTCGTGTTAGGGTAGGTTATCCGGATAACATCAACACTGAAGTTAACTGGGTAACCGAAGCACCTACCTCTGAACAATTTAGCAATCCCTACTAATGGCAACTGATCTGCAAGTTCCGAGTAATTATGTAGATACCGATTTACCTAATATGCTACAGCAAGTAAGTATGTGGCAAAGAAAGTACTATACGTAGACGCCCGCGAACAGAGACTTGAGAAAACGATATCAAATATTCTTCAAGTTAAGTAGATAAGCTATGACGAAGTAAAGAGCCCTGCCCATCCTGAGCCCCCCAATTACATCGAAATACATCCTACCCGATCCATACACGTGGTACCAACCTCGCTTCCATCTTGCTTTCCTTACAACGGTCGTCTCGGCTTAAAATACTCCTGGAAGGTGTCCGAATCCTCCAAGTTCAGCTTGTAAATCACCATGCAACAGACGATGAGCAGATTGGGGAACCGCCGTGTCCAGAACCCGAGATATCCATCCGGGATCGCGCCCACCATCTTCTTGAGCGAATCGCTCAGGTCGCCATAGTGCGACCGCTTGTTTCGAAGTGCGCGTAGGAGGTCGAGGAGCCTGGTGCCCGTGTACTTGCGCTGCTTGCCCAGGCTCTCGACGAACTCCTTGGGAAGAATCTTGAGAAAGTCCCCACGACACACCTGCGGAGCACAGGCCTCGAGCGCCGCCAGCGCGGGGGACATCGGGTCACGGGGCTCCAACTCGAAGTGGTCCGACACGTCGCAGAGAAAGGCAAGCCGTTCCTTGGCCGACCAGAAGAAGGGGTGTGCCATGACATCCTTTGCTGTCGGCCGAGTCTTTGGGTCCGCACGTAGCATGGTCTCGATGAGCGCCTTGGCCTCGTACGCGACATCCCCGAGAACTTCCAGCGGCTTGAGACTAAATTGCCCTTTTCGGATATTCACCTCCCTCATATATCGGTCACCCAAGTCAAACGGGTGATAACCCTTGGTAAGCACGTAGAAGAAAACGAGACCCAGAGAGAAGATGTCAATAGCACGGGTGGCTCGTCGGTTGGGCATGATATCTGCGCTTACAAGTTGGCTGCTAGAGTCGCTGTGGATGCTGGATATGGACATGCCGGTGCTCTCCCGTGCATCGTCGTCAAGAAGGAGTTCAGGCGCCCGCCAGCCCGAGGTGCCGGCTGCGTGTGCCGTGGTAGCTCCAAAGGAGGATTGGCCGCCCTCCAGCTTCTTGCAGAGCCCAAAGTCGGACACCAGGAGCCGGGGTCGGCCATCACGATCCATCGTGACGAGGATATTCTGGGGCTTGAGATCACGATGCACGATTCGCAAGTCGTGGAGGAAGCTAAGGCCGTTGGCTATTTGTAGGAGAACTCGCGGCAGATCCATATTACCCGCTTGGGCGAGGCCAGGGAATAGTTGATGTCTATCCACGACATCAGATAGGGATGCCTGACAGAGTTCCAGCGCAATGTAGAGAAAGTTGTCATTCTTAGACATGGCATAGTATCGAATGACTACAGTCATATGTTAATGGCTAAACGAGGAATGACAGAACACTGCGAGATATGCCTTACCGTTGGGATGATGGTCGCTTTCCAATAAGAGCTGCGTCTCCTGGGTGGCGATATCCCAAAATTGTGTCAACATACGTTTCACCGCCACGTCGCGACCATGAAATTTGCCGGCGAACACGACGGTGCCGTTGCTGCCCATTCCAAGTTGGTTATCCTGATTCACCTCGATGCCTCCGATACTGATGATGGGTCCGCTGACGTCTTCTGGATCATTCATGGTGGTCGTGATGTTTGGTTCCAGTTTGGGCAGGATGCCAATATTCTGGAGTCCTGGAATGCCACCGTCTGCTTCGGGAGTGCCATTTACTAAGGAGTCATCTGTTGCGTCTCGCTGTTTCTTAGCCCCTTTCCGGTGCTTGACACCCCCTCTGCGGCCGCGGTGAGCCTTCTTCTTTTTATCCGGGGATTCTTGTTCGGGAGGCTGCTCTTCTTGCCCCGAATTGTTCAAATTGGCCTCCGCATCGGGCGCGGCAAGAACAGGCTGCGCTTCTTGAACGGTAGATACCTTTTGACTGGCAGGTAAAACTGCGTCAGGTTCGTCTGTATTTGGCGAAAGAGGGCTCGGCTCTTCCGTGACCTGAGTCTGGGGCTCGTTGCTGGGGTCTGTTGGCTGGACGAAGGTGGGTGTCTTTAGATATTCGGAGAAGGAAGGTCGTCGAGCTTGTTTCACATAGCGATATGACACGTAAGCAAGAATACAGAGAACAAGCGGGTTTTTGAACAGATCTTGGAACCAATCAAGAGCGTAGCGAGGTAGCGTTATTACCGTCTCGACTATCTGAGGCAGCTCAGTATCAAAGTCGGGCACTGTTGCCGGAACAGGATCCCCCTGCACGTGATCTTCAAGCCGGTCTGAGTCTGAGAAAGACTCCGAGGGTAGACTGGGTGGCATGTCCGATGACCAATCAGGTACACCAATGCCGTCTCCGAGGGTGTGAACGCCCACTAGAGCTGCGGGGAGTTGCGCAGAATCGAGGATAGATTCGCTTTCCCACATACTTCTCCGATTGATTTGGGCACTCGGTCCGTCGACAATCAGAGGATAAGACTGGCCAGACATAGCGTACCAGCCCCCCGAATCAGTCTGATTTAGGAATACATTGTGACTCCGGACCCATGCCGAGTCTTCATCCCGAACAGGAGGCCTTGGCTGTGGTAATAAGACAAGCTCGGGGTTACTTCCGTGTGGTGCGTCTAGAGGCCTTGCGACATCAAATACACGGGCCACTGGAACGGCAAATTCAAGTGCGAACGAAGTGGTGCTCGCAGGATGGGCGATGGCATATACTCTGCCATCGTGCTGACTTGTGAAATATCGGTTGTCTGGTGGCGAATGGTATTGCTTATGAAGATCGTTATCAAAGTTATTCGGGCCCCATTCGGCGTATCTGAGAGTAGCAATATCCCTTCCGTCATCTAGACGATGTATATCTACAGTATATTCCGTGCGACTGAGGGTGATGGTACCGTCAGCACTGCATTCTTGATTGTCGTTGTCTAGAAATCTGCCATTTGGGGGAAAGCATGTGGCGCTCTGATCTACTTGTGAGCCGGCCTGGCCAAACCATTTTAACACCCTGCCGGTGGCGGCATCAACAGTAATAAGCGTGTTCTTCTTGTGGCCGGTATATACTACGGGTGGATCAGAGGTGGCATAATGGCCCATCTCATCTACCAGTTCCTTCATGGTATAGCCAGTACTCATCAAGCCGGCGCCATAATGTGAAGGGGTCCAGACATAGACAGCTCCATTGTTAATGGGTTCGATCGCCCAAATGTAATCGTCCAGAGGGTGCCGGTCGCGGCGATGTTTGCCATCGGCGGATGATGCGTTAGGGCGGTAATGAATCGTTTCGACAACGGGCTGTTCAACCTGCAGGTGCCAGCGCTCGTCGCCCGACTCGCGATCCGCAGCATATAGATGTCCATCGACGGTCGCCAGAAGAATGTAGTCTTCCACTTCCCAATTCTCCAAGCTCCGCGCAGAATGCAGCGAGGACAGCCCAGAACCAGCCAGGATGCTGGGCATTTGCCTTGGAGAATATGGTGCTCGTACGGGCTTAGCCGGAGCCAAAGTTGCGAGGGCGCTCGCATCGTTGAGAGATGGCCTGTTGTTGGTGTGTTGCCTGGTGGCTGGCATGGAGCCTCCGCGGCTCCGAATAGGATTCTTTGGTTTCGCCGTAGCGATTTTAGGGACAGCCTCGTTCTGGCCTTCTAACGGTGACTCCTGTCGAAGACGGGGAAGACCTCGACGGTCGTGAGAATCGATGTCGTTGGCGCCATCCTTGACGATATTGGCGAAATGTGGAGATTGCACAGAGGGCCTGTGCTGGGGTTCTCGTTGTTGTTGCTGCTGCTGCTGCTGAGCATTGATAAGCTGAAACCATGGGACAAGAAGCACGGCCAAAGCGAAAAGCACCCTGCGCGGTGGCGCAACTGGCCGTCCCTCTTTAGGAGGCCGTCGCAGCATGTCGGGCGAAGCAACGCGAACACTACAATTATGCTATTCGTGGACGAGTCGTCTACTGCTGACTGGCCACCATCATGTCGTCCAGATCGAGTAAGGACGACAAAAGAACTGGTTTGGACAGCTAGTGTCTAGAGGGCGAAGTCTAGGTGGGCGAAAGGAGACAAGGCGAGAGAAAGTTGGTCGTTATGCGATTGGACGGAACTTGGCGGAATGCAATGACGCGGCACACAGATCAATTCTTATCAAGAAGCAGCTGGGGACGAAGCTCTCGGTAGTTCGGAATGGCGATTTATCGGTAGGTATGTATTGCTACAATTGTATATTCCATGATACCAGGTCGCTTATCGGGGAGGATGGCGGTCGGGTTGGGGACGGGTATTCGTCGGGACGCAAATGGAGGGGAAAGGCCAGAAAACGCTTGTCGGCTGACGAGTGAACACAAGGAGACGATCCGAAGGGACAAGCGGCGGAAGAATATACGAGTGGCTAAGGGGGGCTGGTGGACACAGGAGATGGGTGGAAAATGCCACACCCGAGAAATGGCAATAGAAGACCGCGACAATGACGATGAAGCAGATAATGGTAATGGCGACAAAATCGGTGGTGTGGAAAGATTGGCCTTTTGGTGTGGCCATTGCTGCAAGGCCATAAGGAGGCTCGGAGTTTTACTAGCATATTAAATGGGGCTTAGCGTAAAGAGCGGCTCAAAATTTATACCTTCTTTAAACGAAGGTTTTTTTGTTGTTCTTTTTTTCTGCTGATTTTGTTTAATTTTTTTGTTAAAATTAACTATATATTTATAAAATAAAATAAGTTTAAACATTATTTTCATTAATTTTATTAAAATAGTTAAACATTTATAAAATATATAACATTATAGTATAATAGCTATTTAAGTTATAATAAAAGCAGCAACAAAGTTATACGTTATAATAACTAAAACAGCGCTATAAATATAGGCTATAAAAAGTAGAGGAGTAACTAAATATATTAAAAACGATAGATTAAAAAAAAAAAATAAGTAGGAAATAAAGGAATTTAAGGGCTTTATTTATACTTATAACAATTTATTAATTCTTTTTTTTAGCGGTCTAAAACACGCATTATTTAAAGTTTTAATACAATATAAATATAGTTAGTTTTAAAGCTATAAAGCTTTTAAACTATACTACTAAAATATAAAAAATATAGTAAACTTTTAAAGTTTTATAAGCTTTATATATACTATTTATAACGTATATAATAAATTAATTACAGGGCGGTAAGCTTTATATATATTTATTTTAATGGATTTAATGTGTTTCTATAAAAGGGCAGCGGTTATGCAGCCACACAACCGCTAATTATATGTGGCGCAGCTGCTAAACATTAGCCGAACAGGCACAACATACACTAAACCGCTAGAACCTAACATTTACTACAACTTAAATAGAAGTAACCTAATACTACTACTTCTTGAAATCCTAAGATCACCTTGCAACATTATTACAATCGGTATCCGTGTCACAGACTGCTAAGCCCCACTGCTAATTGGTGTGGCTTTAGTGGTCTGTGTAGTGTGGCTAGTGTGGCTGGATTGTTGCAGTATTTACTGATGGGCTATTGCTGCAGTATTCACTGACGGGATACTGGTAAATGAAGGTTGTAGTGAATACCTGCCCCATATATAATTGCCTATATATTTGGGTGCAGCTTTTTGTACTTTAGACTTTTTCCTTTCTTTTCTTTCCTTAAGTAGAATATTCCTTCACAATATAGGTATATTGGTGTCTGAACCACACTGCCCTTATTGCATCCATTACAATCCGAACAGCACCCTTTAACAGTTTCTACTAAGGTCTTTACCCTGTAGGGCCTACCCTATATTAAGGTACCTTTTACCTAGATACCTTAATCTAGTATACCCTTGCTTAGCGGCGTAGGGTATCTGCAAAGGTGGCTTGCTACACCAATGGCAGCTTATAAACCTTGTTGTGCCACGCTTGCAACAGCGTGTGCTACCTGGCCTAGTGGCTGTATAAGCTACCTGTGGCACGCTACACGTGTATGTAGTTATTTACCCTGTAAATGACTAGAAATTTACCTTTGTAGGGTAGCCCTTATCACTTAAGGTGGCCAGTTGTACTTATTATATTTTAGCAATAAATATATATAAAATAAATATTTATTATAACTTTTATTTATTAATATTTTATATATAAATATTATAATAATAGCTTATTATTATAAACAATAAAATAGTTAACTTAAATATAACGTTTATAGTTTTAATAATAAATATTATATAAAACTAAAGCTTATAAAAAAAAATATAAGTATAAAATAGGTGTAAATAATATATATATATAAATAAAAGCTGTAAAGCTTATATAAATAGTTATTACGTTTAACATATATATAAAAGCAAAGCTTTAATAATAAGTGTTATATTTATATAAAAAAATTTATAAATAGGGTAGAAAGAAAAAAGAAAAAAAAACGGCTATTTAAGGTGGTGTTTTTATATGTGTAAGTGGTAGGGCAGATCCTAATAAATGAGGTTCCCAATCGGGTAATCAAGTAAGTGGCTAATGTAGCGCACAGCCATCAATCCAGCCACACACATTATAAGGTCCACTTTACAGGCTCCTCTAGGCTCCACCACGTAACTTTTTATAACTTAGCAACTAGTTATAAGCTGCTTAAAAAAAAGTTTAAGCTAAAATATAAAAATAACGATTAACAAGTAAATATAAGATTAAAAAAAATAAAAAGAAAATATAAAAATATTAAATATAAACAATAATTAACGTAGTTTATTTAAATAATTAACTGCTAGCTTAGTTAAAAAAAGAACAAAAATATAAAAAGCCTTAAAAATTAACTAATTATAGCTAAACCGAAGGGAACCTTTTATTTTTAAAAGTATTAATTAATAAAACTTAGTATTTAATTTTTTATATAAGCAAATTAAAATAAACCTATAGTTTAAAGCTTTATACGCAATAAAAACTTAAGCTAAATCTTTTTATAAAAAGGAGATTATTATAAACTACTAAAGCTTTACTATTAATTAGTGTAGCTTTAATAATTTATATAATATAGTTAATATAGCTAGTTATACTATAATATTTATTAATAAGCTATTACAACAATATTTACTAATAGGATACTAATAAATAGAGGTTGTAATAAATACCTGCCCTATATATATTTACTTATATATTTAAATGCAGTTCTTTATACCTTAAACTTTTTTTCTTTTTTTCCTTTTAATAGAATATTCTTTTATAATATAAGTATATTAGTGCTTAAACCACACTGCCTTTATTATATCCATTATATATATAATATAGCCAAATATGTTAAAATATTTATTAATAAGCTATTGTTACAATATTTATTAATAAAATAGTAATAAATAAAGGTTATAGTAAATATTTGCTTTATATATATTTGCTTATATATTTAAGTGCAGCTTTTTATACTTTAAGCTTTTTTTTTTTTTTTTTAATAAAATATTTTTTGCATAAAATAGGTATATTAGTCCTTAAACAACACTGCTTTTATTATATTTATTATTGTTGAAATACTGCAGTATGCAGTATGTTGTACTGCAGACTTAGGTCTACAGTATATATACCGTTGTTAGCAGCCCGATCGTTAACGGGCGCGCGTTCGTTTTTTGAACAATTATTATAAATAGCTAATATATTATAAAATTATTAATTTAATTATATATTTTATAAACTTTTCTTTATTACTTTTAAGCTTTTTTATTATTATAAACAATAAAATAGTTAAATAAAATATAATGTTTATAGTTTTATTAATAAATATTATAAAAAGAAAAATATAAAATACGTTTAAATAAAAAGTTTATTTAAATAAAGCTATAAAAGCTTATATAAATAATAAGTTAAAACAATTAATAGCTTTTTATAATAATTATATAGTTAATTAAATATGTTTTTATTAAAGTTTTTATTTTATAATTTTTATATTATAAAGTAAAAAGTTTATATAAACAATTTATTATAAAAGAAATATATAAATTTTGTTACAACTAATGTCCTTTATAAAGGCGAAGCTTTTATTTAAGGTCCTATTTATATATTAATCGTAAGATAAAAAACTAAAAAAGGAATATAGCTATAAATTGCATACAAAAAGATTTATATATATATAGTGGATCTGTTAAATAGTTTAACAGAAAGTAAGCTTATAAGGTCCCACTTGTTCTGTTATACTAGTTAGCTATTTATAACTACCCCCCCTTAAAAAAACAAATCTCGTTTTAAAATTTATATTTAAACCTTATATCTTTTAAAAAGTTGTTAACTATTAAAAAAAAGGATTACTTTAAGTATTAACTTTTTAGCTACTATACTATAAGCTTTTAATCCGTAAAAGCGCTTTAAAATATTTTTATAACTTATTAAAAAACTTTTTTTTATTACTAGTTATATATAACTTTAACCTTTAATATTCTTTTTTTGTAAATATTATAGTTTAATTACTGGTATTTTTAAGGAGTTATTATTTAAATAATCCTTGTTGTACCTATTTTCTTCTGCTGCTTTTAGCTAATTTTTTAACCTTTTTAAAAGACTAGCAGCCTTAAAATTATTTTTATAAAATTATAATAATAACTTTAATAAATTTTTAAAGTTATTTATTAATACTATTTTTTATTAAAGTTTTATTTTTTTAATTAACTTAGTATTATAATGTTTTTTTATAATATATTTAAAATATTTTAATTTTTTAAACTTTTTATTTAAGTTTATTAGCGTCTAGGTTAATTATTTTTTTAAAAAATTATTTTATAGCTTAGCTCAGCAAAAAGTTATTTAACTATTTATATAATTAATCGGCGTAATAAAGATTAATTATACGTTAACTAAATAATATTTTTAATTAAAATGTTATAAGTTCTATTTTTTTATTATTTTAAAATATTGCTATATAAGTAGGTAGTTTAGTTTGTTTAACAGTTAATTAATTATTTTTAATTAGCGTTTTTTTATAATAAACACGTAATTTTTAATCTTAAAGTTAAACTTTTAATAATAACAATTTCTTTTTTAAATTATTTTATTTTAAGTCTGCTTTAATATAAATTTAACTATTTTTATATATTTAATAATAGTTTTAGCTATTTATTAAACTTTTTTTTTAGTTAACTTTTTTTTTGTTAGAAGATTTATTATATTTTAATAGGAACCCTTAAAGGAGAGAGTGTGGCTATAGCTACACTGCAGCAGTACCCCGTATAGCAGGGTAGCCAGCCACCTAGCAATACCTGTAGTGTAGTTGCCAGCTGGCACATAGAGCCTACACCTATATCCACTCCGTGGATCTGGCTCCAGGTCTCTGTTCTTTTCTTCTAATTTATACTTTTGTTTTATTACTTAAATTATACCTTATAAAGTAGTACCTTACTACGTAGTTTTATTATAAATATTAAACTAAACTAAAAACTGTTGTTTTTTTTATTTTCTTTATTGTTATAAAGTTATAAAAATACTATTTTTTTATAGCGGCAGTTCTAATATATTAAGTTACGTGGTGGAGCCTGGTGGAGCCTGGAGCCTACAGAGTGGAGCCTGTAGAGCGTGTGGCTGGATTGATGGCTACTGCACTAGCCACTTGCCCGATTAGGAACCCCATTCACTGGGATCTGCCCCACCACGCACACACATAAAAACACCACCCTAGATAGCTGTTTTTCTTTTTCCTTCCTTTCTACTTTATCTGTAGATTTTTCGTACCAATATAGCACTTATTGTTGGAGCCTTGCTTTTATATATGTGCTAAATACAACATATTATAGCATTATATAACAATTAAGCGTGCTTTATATTTTAATAAACGTTATAACTATTAATTAACAACTATTATAAAAGCTAAACATTTACTTTTATTAATTTTTATATTTATACTATTTATTTTTATACTTTTTATAAAAACTTTTAATAAAAAAGCTATTATAAAATATTTTTAATATAAAGCTAATATAAACTAAAAATAGCTTTATAAAATATATTTATATTTTAAAATAGCTTAATTTTAACAATTATAATCTTTATAAAAATAACTTAGTTTTAAACATTATTAAACGTTTATAAACGTTATAAATTTCTTTATATAGCTATTTTGTTTTTATAGTTTATTTTATTTTTAATTTATTTTATTTTGTAAGCTTTTAATCGAAACTTAAAACTAGGTTATTTTTAAAAGCAAAAAAGCCCTTTAATTTACTAAATATTCTAAAACAAAACAACTTATCAATAGTTCTAAAGTATATATTTAATAATATTTTAAATTTAATTAAATAAATGTTAAATTTATTAAATCTAAATAAAATAATAAGTTTAAATAATAAAGCTACTAGTTATAAACTTATAAAATAATAACAAGCTAAAGAAAATACGTTATTTTTATTAGTAGCTATATTAAAAACGTTATTTAAAATAATAATTATAAAACCTAGCCTTTTTAACAACTTAAATCTTTTTTTTAAAGTTATTATTGTAAAACTAAAACTTAATAAAAAAACTATTAATTTCTTTTTAAATAAAAGAATAAAATAAATTAAACATAAACTTATTTAAAGAAAACGTTAAATATATATTTAAAATAGTTAAACTAATAACTGAAATAATTTAAAATATTAAAACATTTATATAATTTTAACAAGTTTAATGTAATATTTTACTAAATATTAATTTTACTTTAATTTAACTTAAAAAATATATTAAAATATAAATAGTACTAATAAAAGTAATATTAGTTAAAATAATATTAGTTAAAGCTACGTTAAATAAAATAATATTATAAATATATTTCATATTAACTTATTTATATTAATAAGTATTTTTAGTTTTTTTATACTTATTAAAACGTTAAATTCTTTTGTTTCCGTTTTTAATATATTAATTAGTATTTTAGCTGGATAATTAAGCATTTTTATTATTATTTTTAGCTTATTAAACGTTAATAATAACAACAATAAAGGTTATAAAAAAACAACCTTTTTAGCAATTTATTAAATAATAATAGCAATAGCTGTTATAAAGTATTTAGATTTTTATAAAGTTATACTCCGGGTATTATATTGAATATTTTAAATAAAAATAAAACTTATAAAATTAAATATAACAATATTAAAATTCTTAACTTTAAATAAAATACCTTAAAAAATTAAAAAGTTATTATTAACGAAAAGAATTTAATTTATAATAATATGTATATATTTATTAACTAAATATATATATTACTTAAAAATAAAATAATTTAAATGTTTAATATTAGCTAAGTTATAGGTTTGTTTAATTATTTTTTAGCAAAATTTATATTTTTATAGTAAAATAACAAAGTTAACCTAGTTAACTTTTATATTTAGTAAAAAACAAAATTAAACGTTATTTTTTTTAAAACTTAAGAATTAATTTAAAATATAAACTAGCTATACTATTAAAAAACTTTTAAAAAATAGATTTAGCTTTATTAATATAGCATAGAACTATAATACTATTATTTAATATATTTAATAAAAACTAAAATACGTTTATAAAAATAATATTTTAGCTAAAAATAATTCTAATGAGCTTAATATTATAAAAAATATTTATAATTAATAAATTAAAGCTATAGTAAACTATATTTAGCTATTAAAAAATTAAAAAATATTTATTAACTATATACAAAAAATTAAAAAGTTTTATTATAAGCTAAAACGTAAAATTAAACGATAATATTTAAACGTTAAGCTTATAAAATTTTTTTAAGAACTTATTTACCGAAAAAAATCTTTATTTATTATAATTTCGCTAAAACTATATTTTAAAGCCTTAAAGAAGTTATTTTTATAATAGCAGATATTATAAATTAAATAATAGATTATAATAAAATAATAGCAATAAATAAAACAATAATTATTACTATCATATTAACTATAACTAAAATAAATAATAAAATAATTATAATAAATAGCGAATAATTGCAATAATTAATGCAATAATCGTAATAAAAATTATAGCTGCAAAAAAGGTATAATTATAAATAAAATTGCTACTATAACAAAGATTATAATTATAGTTATAAAAGAATTATAACTTTAGCTATAATTATAGTTATAACTAAAGTTATAAAAAGCAAAAATATAATTATTACAATAATAAAATATATTTTATTAACAAATAAAGCAATAAAAAATATAACTTTTATTATAAAAATAACAAAGAATATTATAATAATAGCGCGTTATATTATATATTATTTTCGTTTTTTATTTATTATAAATATTATAAAAAATATAAGTTAAATGTTATTTTAAACTTTATATAAAACAATATATATTTTATATTTAATTAAAACAAATAATATATATTAATATTTTATTATTTTTAGCTTTTAAACTTTATATTTATAGCTATAATTATTAATTATTACTTTTATAAAATAAAGTTTTGTAACAGAGCGCCTACTACACTAAGTTACAAGCTCACTTATATATGAGCTTGCCAAACTAATTAGTACGCGTATATACTAGCAAACGTATAAAATAGCTTCGGACGTTCTAAAAGAACGATTTAAAGTTATTCCGGGAGCGCTTATATATATATAAAATAAAGATTTAAATTTACGAAATAAAAATAAAAAAAATAAAGCAATAAATTATTTAAATAGCCTTAGCAAGCTTATTTATAAAAGCACTAGTTTAATTTTATTCTAATAATTTAATCGATACGTAATTCTGCAAAAGTTATAAGCTTAGTTTATATATAAAACCGGTGCTTTATATAATTATAATATTTTTTTTAGTAGCTAGTTAAAAAAGTCTACGCTTATTTAATTTTATTAAGCTATTTAATATATTTAGTACGAAAGTAAGCGTACTAACTATAATAACTAGCTTTTTATTTATAAACCTATTTTTATATTTTTTTAATACTTTTTATATCTTATAAATAGCTATAATAATTTTATTATATTTATTAATAAAAGTATTTTTATGATCTTAAGTAATATAACGCTATATAGCATAAAAAATTAAATAAAATAATATATATATTTTTAAATATACGTTAAAGTATATAAAGTATAGCTGCTAGTTAATTTAAATAAAAAGCTTTTAGCTATTAGCTATAACTTAATTTAAACTTTAAAAATTTTTATTAAAAATCTAGTTAAACAACAAATAATAAAAAAAAAAAAAGCTATTTATATTGCCGAATATATAGCTTAAGTAGTATAAGCAAAAAACTTAAACTAAGCTAGCAAACTTTTAAAGCTAATTTAAACTAAGTTTAAAAATAAAAATATTAAGCTTAAGTTAAAAATATAGTTTAAAAAGTTTTTAAGCTAAACTTTAGTATAATAAATAAAAACTAATAAATATAATATTATATTTAACTAAATAAATCGAACAGTTAACTTAAAATATTTTAAAATTATATATATTAAAATTATATATAGCAAAAAAATATATATATATAACTTAATATAAAAATTATAAAGTTTTTTTACTTTTATTAAATTAAACATTTAAACTAACGTTTAATAAAACTATAAAAAAATACTAAAATAAGCTGTTTAAAAAAATATAAATACTATTAAATAGTATTAAAACTAAAAAATAATATATTAATAAATATTAGTTAAAAATTTTTTTAATATATTTAGTATACTTATATTTAAAAACTTCTTTTAAATAGTTAATATAAAAATAATATTAAAATAAGCTAATATATAGTTAGCTAAACTAATTAAAAATAAACTTTTTAAAAAATAAGTTATTATATTTAGCAAGCTTAAAAAAATATTTAGTAAGATTATTTATAAAAATACTTTTTATAAAAAAAAAAAAGCAAGTATTTATATTATATTAAAAGGTTAACTATTAACTAATATTAATAAATATAATAAAAGTAATCTATTAAATAATAAATTTTAAAAAAGCAAATAAAAAAAATATTAATATTTATATAAATAGCAAACTAGTTAAACTTATTTATAAGCTTTAAAAATATATAAACTTTTATAATACGCTATTATTAGTTTAAATAAATATAAGCTTATTTATACTTTTTTTTAAAAAATAATTAACAAAATTAAAAAGTAATAAATATATATACGCTAAAATAATTTCCGTAAAAAAATTAATAGCATAAAGTAAAAAATAAAAAATATTTAGCTATTTAATAATAATTAAAAAAAAAACTAGCTTAAAAATAACATAGTATATATAATAATTAATTTAATAATATTTAAGTTAAATAGTAATAATTTAAAAATATATTTTATTTTAAACTAGTTTTTTTATATTTTATTAAATAATACGTTTATTAATAACTATAATATGCTATATTTAATTAACAATAAAGAATTTTTTATATTAAGCTTATTTATTTTAGCTAAAAACAAAAAAGTAATAAATATAGAAATAACTTAATTTTTAATCTTAAAAAAAAAAAAGCAAGTTATTAAAAATATTTTTTTAAATTTAAAAAGAAAAAAAACTAAAAATTTAATATTTATAAAAGTTGCGCTTATAAAAAAGTTTTATATAAATATAGTTTTAAAAGTTTGCTTAAAAAATATAAAGTTTTAGTATTATAAATTAAACTGTTTGCTAAAATATAAAAATATTTAATTAAACAAGTTAATTATTAAGCTTATTAAAAAATATAATTTAGTTTTTTTTAAATATAAGCCTATTATTATTTATTTAAATTAAGCATTAATAATTAACGTAGCAATAATTTTAAAAAAAGTTTTAGCAAGCTTAATAAAACTAATAATTATAAATATATATTATTTATTTTTATTATAGCGCTTATAAAAACTTTTAAAAAACTTTTTAACACTAAAAAAAGATTTAAAAATATTATAATATTTATAAATAAGTTATTTAAAACTTAAAGCTTTAAAAACTTTAATATATAAAGCAAAAAACGTAAAAATTATTAATATTTTATAATTAAAATATAAAAACTATGCTTAAATATAAGCTTACTATATAATTTTAAAAAAAGCTTTAGAATAGTATATAATATACCCGTTTTAAAAAATATATTAAAACTTTTTTAATTACTTTAAAGGATATAATAAATTATTATAAATATTAAGCATTAAAAATAAATATAGTAAAATAATTTAATTATTTTTTTTAATAAAAAAAATATTTTAAAAAATATTTAATATTATATATTAATTTAAACATTAAATACTAAAATAATACTAACTACCTATAGCAATTATACGTAGTAATAATAAAAAAGCTATAATAGTTATAAAAAAAAAAACTAAATATAAACATTGGACTAATAATAAAAAAATTAAACTAGAACTAGGACTAGCGTATATAAAAAAGCTAATAGGACTAGCAAAAAAAGCTAGAAAAAAAATTATTAAAAAAATATTTAAAATGTTTTTAAAAATAAGTTTTTTAAGCTTACTATAGCTAAAAACAGTATAAGCTGCTATATAATTATATAATATAAGCTTATTAAAGGTATATAATTTTTATATACTTTATAAAGTGCTTAAAATATAGTTTATACAATATTTTAAATAAAATATTCTAAAAGCTATTAAATTATTAATAAATAATTTAAAACTAGATTAAAATAAAATATATATTTATAAATATAAAGTATACCCAGTAAAAAAGGATAATCTTGCTAAAAAAAATAAGCAAGCTTATAAAACTAAGCTATAAGCTTATATTAGTTATTTAGTAAAATATAAAGCTTATAATTTATATTAAATATAAATATTTTAGCTAAAAAAAGTTATTATTATATATAATATAAAATTTAATAAAAAACTATTTTATTATAAAAAATAAAAACGTTTAATAATTAAAGTTAATTAAGCTTAAATTAATAAAATAAAAATAATTAAAAATTTATTAAAAAATATCGAAAATATAATTAACATATAAAAGTAAAAATAAATAAAATATAAATTAAATATTAACGCCCTAAAAAAAAAAGCTTTAAACTTAATTAATAAGTTTGCTATAGTTTAAATAAAAAAACAAAAGTTAAAAGTAAAAGCAACTAGTAATTTTAGAAAAAACAAAATTAAAAATTATAATAATTAGCTATATAAATTTATAACTTTTTAAAAAACGCTAGAGCTTAAAAAACAATAGTTTAACATAAAAAAATATTTTAATATATTAAAAATAAAAACTAAAAAGCTTTAAACTTTTTATTTAACTATATATATAAATAATAAAAAAAAGCTTAAAAAAGAACTTTAGATCTTTTATTTAAATAAGCATAAAAATAAAAGTAAAAAGTTTAATAAAAAATTATAAAATATAAATTATTAAAGGGGTAATTAACTAGCTAAACAAAAATATATATATATAATATATTTACTAGTAATAAAAACAAGCCGAAAAATTTAGAAAAAAAAACTTAAAAAGGTTAAAAGTACTAAAAAAAGCGGCAATAAAGCTGTTTTTATAATAATAATATATATAAAAAAAAAAATTAGCCCTTTAAAAAAAAACTATAATTAGTTAAACTTTTTAAAGATTTTTATGTTTAATTAGCAAAAAGTGTTTTATAAAAAGGATTAAAAATATAAAATACTATATATAATTTTTATAGCAGTAATAAACTAAAATAAAGCAAAAAAGCTAAAAGCTATACTATAAAAAAAGTAAATATATTAAAATAACTTTTTAAAATTATTATTAAAAAACTAAAAAAATTTAGCTAAATATTTTATTAAAAATTTATTTAAAAAAAACGTATATAAAAAATATAAATAGTTTATTAACTAAAAAGTATTAAAAATAATACTAAAAAATTAAGCTATAAGCATACTATTTTTTTTAAAGTAAATATTTATATATAAATTTAATAAAAAAGGTTTTTTAAATATATATAAGTTAAAAATAATAGTTTAGAAAGATTTTTAAAAAAAAAATATATTTTAGTTAATATATATAGCTATATTTGTTATTAAAACTTTTTGCTTAATAATAGCTATAGCTATATATTTTAATATAAAAATTAAACAATTTAATATAATTAAAGCTTTTTTAAATATAAAAAAAAATAAAAAATCTTTAGTAATAGTAAGCTTATTAAAAAGATTTATAAAAAATAATATAATAAAAAAACTAAACTAAGCTTTATATAGCTTAAAAAACTTGCCTCTATTATAATATAAAAAATTTGTTAAAACTTTAGCTATAAATAAAATAATTCTATTATTAAAAAAGCTATGCTTTTTTTATATTAAAAACTATATAATATTATTAATCTTTTATATTAATAACTTTTTAGTCCTATATAAAAAAAAATATATAGAAGCTGCTAAAAAAATTATTAAAAAAATAAAAAAAGCATATAAGCTTAAAAACTAAAGAAATATTATATAGTTCTTTAAAATCTAAGTTATTCGTAACTAATAAAATAAAATAATTATTTTTCTATATAATTAATATATAAATAAAGTAGCTAAGCGTTATAATTTATATAACTAGAGCTAAATATTAACTACTTTATTATTTTTAAAAAAGTTTACTAAATATTTTAAAAAAACTACTAAATAAATAATTAAAATATATTAGAAGCATATAAGGTTAATTTTATATATAGCAATAATATTTAAACCTAATATAATATATATAGTTATATAATTGTTTAAATATTTAATAAACTTAAGTAAAAAATATATAAAAATAGTTAAACAAGTTATCTAATATTTATATATAATAAAATTCTTTAGAATTATATATAAAAAATAGAATATAAAAGTATAAACTTTTTTAATTATAAAAGATATTTTTTTTATAAATAATATAAAAACTTAAAAATTATTTTATAAATATATAATATTTTTATTTAAAGGAGCAATTGTTTAAAAATTAACCTATTAAACTATTATATTAATTTTAACTATTAAAGTAAAAGTTAACGCTTTAAAAATAATAAAAAAAAAAATTATAATACTTTAAAAATTATTTAAAAATTTAACTTTAGATCTAAAAAAAAAATAAACAATCTTTTTAAATAATATATAAACAATATGTTTAGTAGTAAATAAAAATAAAAAAATAAATATAGCGTTAAAGTATATTAATATATAAAATATATAAATACGCTAAAAATATATAAAAAGAATATTTAAAATATTATATTTATTTATAGCTTAAATATTAGTTAACGGGCTTACTAAAAACTTGTTATAAATATAGTTTAAACATTTTAAAACGTTTATTAATTTATAAAATATTAGTTATATTATATAAAAAAAAGTAAAAAATATTAAAAATAACAAAGATTTAATTTAAAAGTTTTAATAAGTAGGCTTTAACTTTAATAAAACTAGAACTGCTAACTTTTACTTACTATTAAGTATATTAACTTATTTTCTTTAGCTCAAAAAAAAAAAAAAAAAAAAAAAAACCTTATATAACTATATAAAAGCAAGGAGGCAAAAAAAACAAAAAAAAAGAAGAAAAGCAAGTAGGAGAAGAAAAAGGGGCTAAAAAACAAACAAGTAAAAAAGTAAGCATATTAAGTATTTTAATATTATTATTAGTAATAGCGGTAGTATAAATAACTAAAAATAAAAAGCTAAAAGTTAAGTAGTAAGTATAATAACTTAAGGATATAAGTACGTTATTATTATTATTTTTTTTATTATAAAAAGCAATAAAAAGATAAGCTATAAAGCAAGCAAAATAGTATATAAACGTATTAAAAGTAGGAGCTTTAAAAGTAAGCTAGCGGAAATAATAACTACGTTTATAATAAGCGGCAGTAACTAAATTTTCAAACTTTTCGCTTAAAAAAATAAATATAGCATAAATAGTAAAATAGGTATAATAAGTTTTTTACTTAAAAAAGTTAATAAAATAAAATAAATAAATAAAAAAAAAAAAAAACGTATAGCAGTAGTATATTTTTAAAAAAAAACTTCCGTTAATATAGCAGCAAATAATATAATATAGATAGCTTATTTATACTATTAGTATATTATAAAATAAGCAAGCTTCCTAAAGTTATTTATAAAAGTAAGTAGGTATAACTATATTTATAGCAATATTTATACTTATATTTTTATATTCTAACGTTAAAACAAATTTTATTACTATAGCTAGCAACAATAAATTAAATATAGCGTAAATAAAAAATAAGGCGTTAGCTAGTGTAAAAAAAAATATAATGTAAGTATAAGCAATAAGTAATATAAACGTTACCCTAAGGGGCAGGTATAAAAATTAAAAGGGGGAAGGGGGCGCAATTTTTATTTTTTTCTTTTTCTTTTTTTTTTTTTTTTTCTCCTTTTTTTTTTTTATTGCTAGCTTTATTAGCAACGCTACTAAAATTACTTATAAATAATTTTAATAAACGCGCTAGCAAAAATTAAGCAGTAATTAACTAAAAATAAGCTTAAAAACAAGCTAAAATAATAAGCAATATTAAAAAGTTAAAAAAAAATAAAGTAAAATAAACAAACGTACAAACGGGTATATAAAGCGTAGGAGTAAGTAAAAATAAAAAGGCATAAGCGGGTAAAAGTGTAAGTATAAGTATAAGCTAAGTTAAAAATATAAAATAGTTAAAATAATTTAACAAAATCCTTTTATTATTTTTTAAAAAAAAAATAAAAAAATTGTTAAAACAAAGTTAGCTAAATATATTAACTTTTTTTATAAGTTTATTTATATATTAAATACTAAAACTATAATAGTATTAATAGTAGTAGTAGTATTAGTAGTAGTAGCGGTAGCAAAAATAGTAGCAGTAGTAGGAGTAGCAAAAGTAGTAAAAAAAAAAATAGATTTAAAAAAAGAAATTAAACAATCTATTTAAATATATAAATATACTACTATTAATTATAAAAGCATATATAAAATAAAAGCAAAAGCAATAGGAGTTATAAAAGTAGTAAAAAAAAAGCTATAAAAAATAGTTTAGTTATAGCTACTATATTTAATAAAAAGCTTATATATAAGTTAATAGCAGCAGTAATATAAGTACGCGTGTTATATAAAGTTTAAATTAGTATTATATATAAAAGTTATAACTATAATAGAATATATATAAAAGAACTGTTTTTTTTTTTAGAAAAAAAAACAGAATTACTATATAAATAAAACTTAATTAGCTATAAATTTAAAAACTAATAGCAAAAATATTTATATAAAAAAAAAAGCCGTAAAAATAGCAGCAAAAAAGCTTAAAAATAGGCGTAATAGAAAATAATAGCAGTAGTTTATAATATTGTTTAATATTAGCTATACGCTTGCTAAAAAAAAAAAAAGTCTATTAATATTAATAATAAGCTTATATTTATATAATATAGAAAATTTTAAAATTTTATATTTATTATATAGCATAAGTTAGCATATATTTTTATTAAAGCGTAATAATAAAATCTTTTTTATTCGAGCATATATAAAAAATATACGAAGCTAAAAAAAAAAAAAAAAAAAAAAAAAAAAACTTATACATAAATAAAATATATATATATATAAAAAAAGCATTTTAGTTATTTGTTACACAGCTTAATAACTATACTTATATGCTTAATTATATTTATATGCTTACTTTATAATTGTTTATATGTTTAAATATAAATATTTTAATATTAATGCTTAATTAAAAAATTTAAAAACTAAAGTAATTAAGTATATTATTATATATAAAAAGCTTAAAAACAAAAATGCAAGCTAACGTATTTTTAAACAAACAAAGTATAGTATATATATAAGTACTCTAATTAAATATATCCGTAAAAATAAAACTATAAATAAATAAACTAGTTATTAATAGCTTAAAAAAATAAATAGTAGTAGAAAATAACGCTGTTATTAATTTTTTAGCAATAATAATATATAAAAGTACAAGTTTATAATAGAACTATAATTATTTTTTTTATTAAAGCTATTTAATAAAAATAAGAAATATTATAAATAAAAAAGCGCTTAGTTTTACAGCTTTATAGCATAAGCTACGTAGCTAAAAAGTATATAATAAAGCGCTTATTATACTAAATTACAAGCTTACTTATATATAAGCTTGCTAAACTAATTAGTACGTATATATATTAGCAAGTATACAGAATAGCTTTAAATGTTTTAAAAAAACGATCTAAAGTTATTTTAGGAGCGTTTATATATATATAAAATAAAGATTTAAATTTACAAAATAGAAATAAAAAAAACAAAGCAACAAATTATTTAAACAGCCCTAGCAAGCTTACTTATAAAAGCACAGGTTTAATTCTACTCCGATAATTTAATTAACACGCAACTCCGCAAGAAGTTTTCTATTATTTTAATAAATATTAAACAGCTAAAAAAAGTATTATATAAAAAACTAAAAATATTAACATAAAAAAAAAAACTTTAAAACTAAAAAATATAAACTTTATTAATATTAAACTTTTAGTTATAAAAGCTTTTACTATTAATAAATATAATAAAATATTATACTTTAATTATATTTATTTTTAGTTTAAAATATATATATTATTAACTAATATTAATATTAAAGTATATGTAAACTTAAATATTAAAAAAATAATAATCACCTATAAATATTTTAATATATTAAAATATAGCATAAAAAATAAAAAAAAAAGAAATCCTTACGGTTGAAAATACGTATATATATATAATATAATAAACAAAGTTTAAGTTTTATATATAAAAAGTAAACTAATATAAAAAACTTAAAATTGTTAAATATAAAAAAAAGAATTAAGTAATAAATAAAAAACTCTAATTAAAAATGCTTATTAGTAATAATTTTTTATATTTATATAATATATGATACAGACTGGTAGGGGGCCACTAGCCACTGCGTAGCTAGTGCGCCAGGGCAGTGGCCTTCGGCCACACCACTTACACTTAGAAATCAATCACCACAATAGACATGAATATAGGCAGGCTCATACCCCTAATATTTTAGGTCAATATAATAATTAATTATAATACTAAAGCTATACTATTTTAAGCTTTTATTATTTTATAAAACGTTTTAATATATTAATATATTACTATAAATATATATATAAATTAAAAGTAAACGTAATATTATGTTTATAGTTAAAAAAATATATATAATTATAAATTAAATATAAACTATTACTTAATAATTATAGTTTTTATTTTATAATAATATATAAAAATATTATAAATATAAACATAAGTATAAAAATGTTTAAAATAATATTTATTATAAATATAAACAAAACCTTAATTAAAATAAACAAAAGTATAAAACTAAGCTAAATATATAAAAATTATAATAGTAGTAGCTATATTAGTCTATAAAAGTTAGCTTTAAAAATATTTATTATAGGAGCAACTATTTTTATAATTTTAATAAACGTTAAATTTAATATATTATTTATATTTATAACTATTATAATAAATATTATTTTTATGCTGCTAATAAATATAAATAAAA
>JADKYC010000159.1:0-71319 GCA_019843955.1 Xylaria sp. 218_066 | reverse complement strand
TTTAATAATAATATTAGTTTAATATTATTAATTATAATAATAATTTCTAAATTAATTTTTTTTTTTTTAATAAAATAAATTGCTTTTATTTTTTTTAAAATAAAAAATATTTTATTGTTATTTTTATAAGTTAATATTTTTTTTATTTTTTTTAAGCTAGTTTAATATTTTTTTTTAATATATTTATTATTTTTAAAACTATTATATTATTTATATAACTTTATTTACTAAGATTTTTATTAACTATTTTTACTATATATAGTATATATAATATAAAAAATAGTAATAACTTTTATAATATTTTATATTTTTATATTAGTATATTTATAATGTTTTTTTTTAGTTTTGCTTATATATTTTTTTTTATAAAAAAATTGCTTACTAACTTAAATACTATTTTAAGCTAACTTTAAAACGTTATTTTAGCTAAAAGCTTTTTTTATAATAAAGCGTTAAATATTTTTTATATATTTAATATAATTAAGGTTGCTTTTTTTTTTATTATTAAAGCTAGTTTAATTTTATAAATAAAGCTAGTTATTAGATTTATTGCTAATTTAGTAAATAAAGCTTTTATATATTAAGAGCTAAATAGCTTTATTTATAGGCCTGTTTATGTTAGCTATTTTATTATAAGTTTTTTATAGTTTTTTTTTATATAAAAAAATAGTATTATTAGTTTAAACAACTTAAAAAAAAAAAAGTTTATTTTTTTAACTTTTAGTATTATTATAACTTATATTATTTTTTAGGCTTTTAAGAAATATTTTATTTTTAGAATTTTTTTTTTTAAAGTTTTAATATATTTTTTTATATAAGTTTAACAAGCTTTAATTATTTACGTTATAATTTTATTTTTTTTTAAAAAAGTTAAAGTAATTTTATATATAAACTAGTAAGTTTTTTTTAAAATAATATTTATTTTTTATAAAAATTATTTAGTTAAAAAGGGTATTTTGTTTGTTAGGTTATTATTTATATTAAACTGCTATAAAATATTTTTATATAAAAGTTAGGCTTTTTTTAGGCCTAGTTCTATAAATAGCCCTATTTTTAGGTTTTTTAATAAAAATGCTTATAGCTTAGCCCTAAGTTTATATTAGTTTATTAATATATATAAGTTTTTATTTAATTTAACTCTATTTATTTTAATTTTTTAGTAGTTTTTTTTTGCTTTTTAAATTATTATAAAAAATTTTTTATGTTTTTAAGTAAAGCTATTTTTATTTTATTTATTTATAAGTTTCTTTTTTTTTAATTTTTTTTAATATTTAAATATAGCTTTATATTTTTTAGTTTATTATAATGTTAACTTTTTTTTAACTTTAAAATGTTTGTTTACTATTTTAGTTATATTTATTAATAAAGTTATTAGCGCTTTAGCTACTAATTTTAGTTTTTTTAGGTTTATATTAGATTTAATATTTAATAAAATAAATACTACTATTTTTATTAGCTTTATTAACTTTTTAAATATTTTTTTTTTTATTTTTTATTTTTTTTATTTTAAAATAAGTTTTTTACTTTTATTTAAATAAAAAATCTTAATAGAGTAGTAGTTTAAACTTAATATATAGTTTTTATTTAAATAAGCTTTTAAAAATAGGATATTTAAAAAAAGTAAGTTAATTATATAACTGTTTTTATATATAAGTTTATTTAGCTTTTTAATATAGTTTATTTTTATTTTTAAAAATTATAAAAAAAGTTATTAGCTGCTATTTTTTAAAATAATTTTTAACTTTTAATTTAAATATTTTATATTAACGTTTTTTACTATAAAATAGTTATATAAAAGTTTTAAAAAATAAATATAGTTTAAAACCTTTAGGGTATTTAGCGCTTTATAATAGTTTAATATAAAATATTTATTTATATTTATTTATAATAAGTTATAAAACTAAATTAGTTTATATAATATTATAGTAAGCTATATTTTTATTTATATATATATTATTACTTATAGCTTATTATTTTTATTGTTTTAAAAATTTAATAAAACGTATAAAATAAATTTTAAATAGTTTTATATTAAAATATTTTTAAAAGTTTTTATTTATAGTTTTTAAATTAAAACAACGTTTATTTTAATTTTTTAATATTATTATAAAAAAGTAATATAAACTAGCTAAACTTTTTATATATTATAAATAATAATTTATAAAGCTTTTAGTAAATTAGCTCTGCAGTAAAACTATTTTTTTTATTTTTTATTATAGTTTATTAAAAAAGTTTAAAAAAAATGTTATAATTATTTTTGTAATTTTATTTATAATATAAGCGTTTAATACTTTATTTTATTAAAAAAAAAGTTAGTTTTTATTTGTTTTATTAAACTTTAAAATAAAATATTTTTTAAAGCTATTTTATAATAAATTAATTTTAATTATATTTAAAATTACTATTTTTTTAACTTTTTTTATATTTTTTTTTATACTGCTATTTTTTAAAGTTAAGTTTAGCTAAGTAAGTTTTTTTAAAAGTTTAAAAGTTAGCAGTAAGTTAATATTATTAAATATTTATTTTTTACGTTTTTATTATATTTATGCTATTTTTATTGCTATAGTTATTTTAGCTTTTAATTTTGCTATTTTTTTAGCTTTTATTATTGTTTTATTATTACTATTTAAGTTAGAAGCTAAGATATTTTTTGCTATAAACGTAAGTTAGTTTATTTTTTTATATTAAGCTTTTTTAACTTTTTTAACTATTTATAGTTTAGTTTTTAAAAGTATTAATATTTTTTTGTTAACTTTTTTTAGCTTAGCAAAATAGTTTTTATAATTTATTAAATATAAGCTATAGTAATTAGTATATTTAAATATATTTTTATAAATATTTATTTTATATTTGTTTATTTTATTTTTATAGTTTTTATATTTATTAGCTTAGTTATAATATTTAGTAGTATAATATTTTTAGTATTTTAAACTTTAAAAGCTATATTTTTAAATAATTAGTTTTTTATTAGTTTGTTTAACTAAAAAGCTAATTAAAAATAGCTAAAAGCTTTTTATTAAATGCTTAAAAAAAATAACTTAAGTTATTATTTTTATATATAAGTTTAAACTATATTTAAATAAATATATATTTATTAGGGTAAAACTTATTTATATTTTTATTTTTTGCTTTATTTATTTTAACGTTATATTATTAATTATATTTAAGTTTAAATAGTTTAAAAAAAATGTTAAAATATTTTTAACTATATAAATAATTTAGGTTTTTAGTAGTTTAATTTTTTTAGCTTTTAAAATTTTTAAAATTAAAGCTTATATATTTAATATTATAAGCTTATTTTATATTTTTAGCTTTACTATTTTAACTATTTATTTTATTTTAGTTTATTATATATTAAAAATATTTTTTGCTTTTATAGCTAGCTTTTTAATTAAGGCTACTTTAGCTATAAAAAAAGTTAAATAGTAAATAAGCTTATTTTTAAGTATCCGAATTAAAATTTATAAGTTTTTTATATTAATAGTTATTAATTAAATTTTAAATAATATATAAGTTATATTATTTTTAGTAGGTTTATTTATTTTTAGTTTTAGTGCTAATAAATATATAGCTTCTTGGGCTTTAGTAGTATATATATTAAAGTTTTTGTTTAAACTTGCGGGTATAGTTTTTTAGGCCGATTATTTTAATAAAGCTTTTCCGCTAGTATAAGCTTTATTATTTGCTAAATAAATTAATTATAAATAAAAGTAGGCTACTATTATATTTTTAAATTTAGCAAAAATTATTATATTAAAGTATTAACTAACTTTGTTAGCTAGTTTTTTAGTTAGTTTTTGTTATATACTTTGTTTTATTTTATTAAATAATTTAATAAAGCTATTTAGCGTTATAACGAGGTTTATAAAAATTTTTTTTTATATTTAAGCGTTATATTCTATTTCGGCGAAATATTTTATAACAAAGCTTTATAGCGAGGGTTTTATTTTTTTAGCATTTTTTTTTATAGCTATTTTTAGTAGTATAAACGTGCTGCTAATTTTAACTTTTTTACGCTATAAGTTATTTATAAACAGTATAAGTAGCTTTATTTGTTTAATATATTAAAAGTTTAGTATAACGGGCTTATGTTGTAGTATAGGAGGTTTTGCTATTATAGGATTTTTTATAAAGGAGCAGGCTTTTTAGTGTTTTACGTAGATTGCGCTAATTTAGGGTATTGTTAGTGTTTTTGGTATAACGTACGCTTGTATACTAATAGATCTAAACGTACGGACAATAAATAGGAGGGAAGGTGCTTTTAAATATATCGTTAAGCCTGTTAAACAACAAGCTTTTACTCGGACCGGGCTAACATAACTTATGTCAATTTTTAAGTATATAGTGAATTCTCTGCTTATTGGCTAGGCGGCAAGACATATTTTCCAATTAGGAATTGAGACTAGAGTAGGTATTTGTCGAATAGTCAACTTTATATATCCTGATAATCGCACTCTCTCACAAATGGCCACGTCACGTCGCACCCCTTTTGCTTTTTCTGTGACATGAGGCGCTGTTTGCTTGCTGCACGAAGCCTTGCTGCATGTATTGAAGAGATAACGGCCAGCCTCTTCGCTTGCAGACATGCAATCCCCTTGCCAAGATCACTTACCCTAGTTACTTCTATAGAATCAGGAAAACTATATTGTCTATGTAGTCTTTGCGAGACACTTTAATTACACATGGGATGATCCTAGTACCAAGGGCTAGATACGGTATTCTCTATGCACGGCTTTTAAGAGTTGTGAGCTGGGTATCAACCTTGGAGCTGGCATGCTAGTAGCCTGATAGGCATCGATTGAATCAAGTATTATGCCTATCCCTTCTGTCTGAAGCTGTGCAGAGATTCAAGGCTCGCGGCAAACCTGTGTTGTGGAGACGTTGATAGATTATGTTTGAGTCGAGGTCCTCGGGGACTTCACTCACCATTGTTGTACATATTGATAGTAGCTTTTCTAGGTGCTATTATCAAGCATGTTCCGCTTCCTCTTACGCATAGTGCCCGCTGCGTAGCACAGCCGTACTCTGTGACGCCGTAGGGGAAATGAGGGGATAAAAGAATCATCAAATCTAAACCGCCAAACGCCACCCAATGCATGAGAGTGTAGACCCAGCGTATCCATTTCGTAAACTGAAGACTTCAGTGGCAACGGGTTCCTGCAGCACAAACCAACTTAAACACCTATAATGCTTATTCATACCATGAACGACTCGCCGCAACCGCATTCCTCTTCTGTATAGGTGTTAGAGGCTATCCCGGCTCTGTATCACGAGAGATGACTTACTTATATTCGGGTTCCGGAATATGAACCGTTGGTTAAGTTTGTCCTCTACCCAGTCCATCTCACTTCCAATGATGCTAAACAGAGCCTTGCTGTCAATCACCACCTTAACACCATCTTGCTCTATCTCCTCGTCGAACTTATCCGGCCTGTCGACGTATTGGAGGTGATACGCCAGGCCGCTGCAGCCCCTATTCCGCACACCGACCTTGATTAACTTGGGCTCTGGCTGATCTAACAGTTGGCGCAGCTGTTCCACGGCCGCAGGAGTAAGCTTCAGTGCGGCCTTGCGTGGTCTAAGTTTACGCTTGGGTGGGACAGGCTTGGGCTTTTGCGCCTCTTGTTCTGATGCACTATCCGGCTGCACCGCTGTTCTAGGTTGTGCTGGCGGTCGCGTCTCGTGTACTAGTGGTATGGGATTCGCGATGGAGGTTTCGGGTATCGGCTCATTGCGGGGCGAGGATGAAAGCTTTGAAGGGAGAGGGTATGACTGAAAGGGTAAGGGATTTTGATGTTTCTCTGGTGTCGCCCATGATTGCGTCTGCGAAAACCGCCGGAGGATATGTAGACAAGGTCGCGCAGAAGGTATCGTGGTGCTGTTTAAACAGTTGAACAGGACGCCGGGCGCCCGCTGAAGCGCCGTCCTCGGCGAACTCATCGTGGAATGCAGAAGCCGAGGCTACCCAAATATAGGCTGTCGCATAGGATGAGGGGGGAAAGCTGTAAATAACGCAAGGACGATGTCTCGTATAACTATATGACTAAAACCGCACATAAGAAAGGACTGGACGGTGTTTGTATATGTATGGTAGATGTAGAACTAGAAGCTTGGAGAAATAAGCAATAGGAGCTGCAGCTCAGAATTGTTGGTGGCAGATGGCAAAAAATGGTCCGATGTTGCTTTCAAAGCACCTGGCATCTTATGACATAGAGCCGTACCCGGTTCTGGCCGAGGACCAATCAGGGTCGCGATATTGGTCAACCCTTTTGTGAACAATTGTAAGATCCCGGGTAGGTTTTCTCGGTATTGGGAAAGAGAAGCCCTTCACTTTGACACCGTGCACATACCGTCGCAACACAGAAAATACACAGTACCAGCACCTGTACGATGAACTAAGGTTCGTACAACTGTCTACCACCGTCCCGGTCTCGCATCGTCGCAACACTTCAGAGAGCGTGACCATGACAGAATGACCGAACTGTCTCGACAGAACCAATCCTATCAGTGCCATGACCATTTCGAACTCGACTGTTCCCGACATCCTCCCATATGACTATGGAAGCCTCCCCGTTGACCCAACAGGCGCGACCTGAAATATTCCAACAGAAGATCGTGAAGTTATACGAGGCTTTGTTCCAGGTTCGACAATCTAGTCCCCCAATGTGAGACAGTAGATACGGGCAAAAACTGACTATGAAATTCAAAGGTACGTTAGACTCTCCGTCAAAATGGTTCGTCAATCGGTGCGCTGATGCGATCTCAATCGGCAAACAGGACGATGTCGATGCCGACAGCGACAAGCCCGAGGGCTTCTGGCGCGAGTTCTTCCTCTTAAAGCCCGATCGCGCATCGCTGTTGAAAATACTCGATAATTTCGGGCCCGACGATTTGATAATCCTTCAACCTCAGACACGACAGCTCTTCTTGCGTGCTGTGGCGTGTCTGAAGATAGGCAATGGTACATCGAGCCTGCATGCGCTGGAGGTGAGACACCGAGACCGAGACCGGCTGAGATATATCGACTTTAACTTGCTTCACGCAGACCCTCACTGCCTTCTTCTCCGCAGTTCTTCCCAAGAAATATACAAATCCAAGCTCGGATATAATCGCAGTACTGGCTGGGCTCGATCATGTCGACAGTGTCTTTACCGACTTTGTTGGTGCGCTAGACAGCATCATTCGCAATGGGACAACACGTATGTCTCCGTCCCAATCTATAATTCGACGTAATCATTGATATAATAGCTATACAGTCGAGATTCGGCAACGGGCCGTTGAGGTCGTGTTATCTATTACTTCTGGCGCTTACCAAACAAGCCTCCTGACATACTTTATTCAGAGAGACCTCTTCCCGGCTATAATGAAGGTCAGCCACCAAATTAGCACATTTCGTGTATACGTCACTTACACAAACAGCACAGTTCATTCAAGATTCCGATTCGCCGGATATGGTTCTGGCGCCCTTCACCTTGCTCGGGCTTCTCGCGAACTACAACAAATTTGAGTTCCAGAATCCATACCAACTCCGACTAAACGACTTTGTAAACGAAGCAGCCATACAAAAGATTGTCCGATGCGTCGGGCAGGCCTGCAAAAAATTGAGAGGGCAATACCTTGAAATTCTCGAGGATCTGCCTGAGGGCTGGTCGTTATCACACACGCTCAGTATGATGGGTCTAGGCAAGATTACTCCTGGTGCCAGAGCGAATCAAAAACCGAATCATGACCCAGAGGCAGCAAAGCAGATGTTTGCTAAATTGTTAGTCGCCCGTATTCCAACCTATTGCGATGACTAATCCCTATATCAGGCCCGGCGAAGAAGCAGCTGTATTGCTTGGAATGTATGACTTTAGTCATGCAAATAAGCTCTTTTGCTTCAATTTGGTCACAATGCCTGCCGAGAAGGGTGAAGAACAACCTGTTTCCAGCTTACTTTCTCTGACGTCCTATCTCCTTCAACACGCTTTTCTTTCGAGCAGGGCTACCAATTATGCGCATCTCAGCCTCATGGTATTTCGATTGCTTATCGAAGACCAGATCTTGTGTAAACGTATTTGCAGCGAGGATAGCAAGGTCACTGTACGACTATGTCGGCAACGGCAACCTTACCTCCCTATTGTCAAAGGAGAACGGGTTCTCGCCACCAACGTATTAGACACCATGGTTGATGGCATCAATCATAACTTGCGCCGAAGATTGGATGTGAGCCTGTATACCCTCTGCGTTGGCATCACACTGCGGATCATCTCCTACCTATCGCGTTCTCGAACGCGCATACATTACCATTGGTCTGAACTGTTCCGCTCTCTTCTGTCGCTTATACGATTTCTCACTACATACGCATCCGATGTAAAGGAGTTGGCACATTTCGAAACTTTGTTAGATCTCGTCGTCAACCTCTTGGCCTTATCACTTTCTGCTGGCGAGGCTTTCCTTCCTACCCCGGCCGCATACGACGATTTATTCTACAAGATTGTCGAAAGCGGAGAGGTTCTAGTGAAATTTCGCGACACATATGGCCTATCAAAGCGACCTTCTAATTCAATAGATACGCTTATCAACGTCACGACGCACTACAAGACCCTACTAGACTCGGGCGGTTCGAAGAAGAATCTCACGAGCACGCAGGTAGCGGAAGTAATCAAACAAGGCTATGAAACATTAAGCATTCAAACAAAGGAAGGCCTTGATGGATGGGAAAGATACCGCGAAGCAGATGACAGAACCCTACTGAAGAAGATGGCAAGAGCAACGGTCATGGATGTTAAGGTTATGGTACAGGTCTAGGATCTTAACCATCTGATGATGTTTATGAAGAATGCTATTGGAAGACACATATCGGCCGTCGGCATTGAGAAATACGTCTTGTCTCAATCATAATTGCACAGGCAAGTAATTTTTACGATCGACACTGCTGGGGATTGGTAGTGTTGTAGAAGCCGACAAAATGGGACACCTTGGACCACCGGAAGGAGTAGCTCCGGATGAACAGGACACGTCTGCAGTCCTACACTCGATGACAACACCACCATGAACTCATTCACGATCCATCATTGCATTGTCCGAATGGCGACCACCGTGCTAACGCTAGCGAATCTACGAAACGTGCTATGAAATTGTTAGCATTCGCACTTGATCCACTCAACTGTAGATATCTCGCAACCGAACGGATCGGATCGGCATGTCGCGCCTCTCCCGCCCGCCAAGTATCTCGGCGGTGGCCAAGATCGCCTTGTTCGCCTTCATCTCCCCTTGGCTGTGGGGTCTGATATCTCCTTTCATCTCACCGTACTTCCCGCACGCTCTTCGCCGGGCGACTCCTGACGATGCGTCGCCGTATCCGGAATACGAATGTCGACCCCACCATTATTCAACGGAGCTCGTTTCCCTCGACCCACTCCTGATTTACATCGAAAACTTCCTGCGCCCGTCCGAGATCACCGAGCTCCTCGAAGCCGGCGAAAGTGCATTCTCACCTTCGACGGTTTTCAAGAATGGCAGACTCACCGGAACGCCTGACCGGACTTCGTCGTCGGCAGGCTTACCACGTGACAATCCGACCGTGGACTGCGTGCTATCGCGTGCTCAAGGTTTTATGGGAAGCATGATTGATCCGAACAAGGATGATATCGGACCTCCGCAACTCGTGCGCTATACCGCAGGGCAGCTGTTTAATAAGCATCACGACTGGTACGACTACCCCCAACCAACGCGTAAAGGGATGCGCGGACACGGGAGGTCATGGAACCGCATGGCGAGCTTTTTTGCTGTTCTCGAGGACACTTGCAAGGGTGGGGAAACCTGGTTCCCGTACGTCGATAACACGCATTCTCGAAGAGACGATGTTCATCATCTCTGGCGAGCACACGAGGATGGCGGACTCGCTTTTAGACCTGTTGCTGGAAATGCGATCTTCTGGGTCAATTTACACGCCAATGGGACGGGGGACGATCGGACTATTCATGCTGGGCTGCCCGTCACCGAAGGTCTGAAGACGGCGATGAATATTTGGCCGAGAAAGTTTTATGACTGAGCGGGGGCTAGGACAGGTATTTTGTTTCTGCGCGGCTAATATTTTCAAGAAGTAGCTAATTCTATACTTTTATCTGCGAATTAAGTCTGACAATATGTGACCATCCAACAGTTTTCTCATCCTAACTGATTTTCTAATTTCTTATAGCAGTTTTCGCGTTAGACGACTCCCTGGCAAATTCAATACTTCGCTAAAAGGAATCATCGTCATTGTGGTATATGAGATTTAAGCAAAGGGGAGACGGACATTGTTACCTTCCCACCCCATCCCGCATGATTATCAGCGGCTTATTCGACAGCATCCAAATAATGATCAGACGGAAATACCTGAGACGAGATTTTCGAGACTTCTACCTAACGCTGACTACGTATACCGCCCCCGATACATTAGGGAACCCCTTCTATAGCCGGCTTACTATCAATTCTTTTGGCCAACTTGGCACACCGGCGTGACAGACGACGCTGTCTATGTTTTTTTCCCCTCTGGGTTCCCTTAGGGCGGATAGATGAATATGAATATATACCCTCTAGGGATCTCATTTGGGAAACTCTAACTTTACTATCGGATGCAGAAGACGGATAGTGCCGCTCGTATAATATCATGTAAGTACAAGCCGTTGAAAGGTTAGTCCACGTCAGCGTGCTCAATACTATATCATGTGACTGGGAAAGTAGTTAAGCGCACTCGAAGTTTCTTCATATATCCTGCCCTACTCAAAGAAAATTTCCGAGTACGGCGACTGTGTTATTGCCACTATCCCCTTTCCCTCGACTGTTACAACCCATGGGTCATGTTCAATAATGAGAAGCGCTACATCTCTTTTTACTTAATTCCGTCGTTTTACTGATAATGTTGCTCGCCACGTACCGCGTGATTATAGATAAATTCCTCGACTTCGTCTCTAGAGGGGAGACCTACAGCTTTCTCAATTCCCCGAACAAATCACGAGAAGGACCTAAGCTAATCCTGAGGTTGGCCTTCAGCGTCGCGCTCTGCATGCCCCTAATCTATCTATGGTACTTGTCAGAGTCCACCATCGGCCTAGGACATTCCCTTACCTTGAACACTACTGCGGGCGGAAATCTAACTAACATCAAAGTCAATGATGGGCTAAGGATGGTGGTCTTTGGTGGCGGGGATATTGCTACGCCGAATTTCTCAGCCAGTGAGCGGGATGGTCAAGAGTATGGGTGGACCGAAATCATGTGTCAAAAGGTAGTTCTTATGGATTCTTTTTTTTAAAAAAAAAAAAGCTAACGATATCGTAGCTGGGATGTGATACCTACCTCTCTTTCATCCCTAAAGCAGAAGGCTTAGGTGGTGCTCTGCTCTCGAATCCGCTTCTCGAAGCCGCATACAGGCACGTATCTGTACCTGCAGTGAACTCGAATAGACACGATAATATGGTCGATCTTGACTACTCCTGGGTTGGAGCGCAGTACCCAAAGCCCCAAAAACCTGATTTAGCGGCTCAGATCGATTCGTTTCTCTCGTCTTCTCGAACACAGCGAGGCGCCACCGAGACGCTCTGGATATTCAACGTTGGATATTGGGATATCTGGTACCTTGCGGCTCTGCCACGTAGGCTCGCAACCCAAGTGATCGATTCCAGTGTTCGAGATCTGTTCTTTCAAATTGAAAGACTGTACCAGGCGGCCCAAGACCGAGAATCGGCCGCCTTCTCCGAGTCTTATTCTACCCCGAGTGCTCCCACTCCTGTTGGATCGGGATATGAAGCTGATAAAGTCGCGCGAGCGCCCTTCCGCATTTTCCTCACACGGGCCTTCGACATATCACTGACGCCTGGGTTCGCGACCACACGCCCAAAGCCACCACATCCACATTCGAGCGGCAGTCAACTACGCAACGCGGCATTCCTTACTAACTATTGGAATGCTCTGCTCGAAGCAGCAGTAGACGACTGGCTCGCCAGGCCTGACCCAGAATACTGGTCCACAACCGACACGATTGATACCCAGGTTGTTAAGGCCCTGGTCGGTGGACGACCACTACCAATAGATGCCCCCTACCAGAAGCATTATCGCGATTTAGACAACAGCGAATATGATAGCACGGTCACGCTGCCACGACGTGAATTCGCTTCGTACGGCATTTCACGCTATCTCCAGGAAATGATGGTTGATCATCAACTGCGGAATGCTGACCTCTTCGATCACAAGGGACTGGGTACGCGGCCCTCGGAATATGGCTTCCTCGACATCACAATGCCGTGTACTTTTGCAAAATCGGGCGATGGGGCGATGGGGCAGGGAGAGGAAATGGACGCAGAGGGTAAAATGGTGGTGTGCGAGGAGCCCGACAACTATCTCTTCTACACTGGATTCACCGTGGGTCAGCGGGCGATCCGCGAGATCGGTATACGTGCGGCCAGACGGCTCTTAGATCTGGTCGAAGACAGCTCGAAATGGAGGGAGAAAGCCGTAATGCGTAAGGAAAGCGGGCGACAAGGGAAGGGACGCAAGACAGAGATCTATACTTGAATTGGGGTTGAGGGTGGAATGCCTGTTCGTGTCATTGGGCTGATTCGCGTGCCTCAGGTAACTTAACGCCTGACGTCGCTGTAATTGCTTCACGCTCGTGTCTTCTGTATATAGGCTGTGACGGAAAGATGACAGCTTTCTGCCTTAATAATTGGTGAAGAGGTCACGCCGCGGAGTGTATGATTATTTTGCATCAGACATGGATAGTAGATGAAGGTGGGTTCAAAGTTCGTTCGATCTTGTCTAGAACACCCTTGGAGCTCAGTATGTTGTTTGAAATCGACTCGTTCGTCTTGATCCAGGTCCGCGCCTGATCAATCTCACACTTCCCCTGATCACTAGTAAGCTTGCACATATTGCATCACCTTCACTTTGGATCCCTGCGCGTCGAAATTTCTTAAAAAAGTTCGAATTCAGGGAAAAACAAATCAGGAAAGCTTCGCCTGTCCCAATGACTAAAGATCCTAATTGAACTACTCGCCACTTCTCAACAGCCGACCCATCCTTCCTTGCTATGTTACCTACCTTTACGCGGTCCGTCGTCACTCACTTCCAATCCGGTAGCCAACATGGAACCGTAGGAGATTCGATTGTCCAACACATCAGTTTCCAGTGCCTGTTCATCCCGTACTCTAATAACTGATTCGTACATTTATCATTCTGCCTTACCAATAATAGCTGGCAGATTCTGTATCAAAGAAGAAGCAGTCATCTACTTAATAATACTCTTCTTTATCAGTGCCTCGAACAGTCCTAGCGAGCCCTTCTCAGTCGTTATGGACGAGTAGATTATCTCACTTTGAACACCAATATCAGAAGGAACCCTGTCAAAGGGAGCACGATACTCCGACTTCATTAGTGTAAGTCTTAGTTGTCCCATTCAAGGCACCATTCCTGACGAAGATGGAAGGAAATCGAGCGCCTCACAAGATGGTTGTCGACTGTCATTGGAGTGTCAGGTGGCTTGACAAGCCGGTCCCATATATCCTGCGGTGGTTTGGCAGAGGCTGCGACGATGTTTACATCAACGTCGCCTTGCACTCAGCAGTCGAAAGAGAGCCTTACACTATCCTGTTTCTCAAAAAGGGCGGTCCCTTCGGTGTGCCTGCCGCTGCTCATGACGCTGCTCATGATTCACCCCCAGTACCCGATAATGGTCGCCGAGTAATAGAAGAGCTGGGCAAGTGGCACCTACCAGGTGGGTTATGCCGGGACAGCCATCAAAGTATTTTCGAGTGGCTCTGGTCGGATATCAATGATAAATTGTACGTGCTCTAATCTCAGTCCTCCCTTAGCTATCTTCGCAAGTTGATCAATAGCAGGGGTCTCTCAATCATAGAAATCACAGCTCTGATCCACAGCACGGTTGTGATTGTCGATAATGAAAACGGCGAAGGCGAAAGGAAGGTTCTTGCCCTGACTGTTGGAGCCAGACATGTACGAGACATCCCAACCACTCAATACGCTGCACATGGCTTCTGTGAGCACCGCTGGTTTGGGGAGCAGGTCATTGTCGACGAAGAGTTTCCGATGAGGAATTGTGCCGCATTTCGTCGACATCTTCGGAGCCATCTCAGCCGTCTAGAATTAGCCCGTAGGAGCCGCAGATTCCCTAGACTCCCAATTCTTGCCGCGCTGCCGGGGCTCTTTCCGGGGTTTCGTTAGGTGGCAAGGCACGGATCCAACATGGTCAACAATAGTTGTATAACCTGTTAGCAGTTGAGGTAGATTTTAGAATCTTATTATATCAGCGTTTTCAACCCAATCATCCAAGAATGCTCTAGGTGTTACCTGAGTTAACTCATCACTCATGCTTCAAAGCAGATCCATGGATTATGATGAAACTATGCGAACGCCGGTAGACAAAGAGTCTGTCGCAGACCATAGAAGGAGATGGCCTTGTCCTTTTCGGATATTCATTGTAGAACAACACAGCTTTCCAGCACCCAGATAAACCAGTTCACACGTGGGCACATTTCATGGCTCGCAAGTGATATATCAAAAGTTACCGCAATGAGCTCGTTCACCTGTTCATTCAGAAGCTAAAGCCACCTACACAGGTGGCGTACTTGTAGGAAACTTGGAATAGTTTGGTAGATTAGATTAATTTTTCAGCATGCCGTGGATTAGCTGCCGCGATCCCTGCAACCGCTGCGACCCCCTGTAGCCCCCCTGTGATACCGCTTATCGGTTACCTGTACAGCTCAGACACCGCTGTAGACCGCCTCATTCATGAGCCCCACCGGGTTACCCATTGACAGCATCCAAACGTACAAGTGCAATCATGAATTCACTCCCATTGTCCATCTCTTCACTTCATGTGGGTTGCATCAATTGAGATTTCTCTGTTTATATAAGAGCTGTTCACGCCGATTTCCCGGATGTCACATCTTTTACCACTCTCAAAATCTCACCCGTGCGTTGCCAACACTTACCAGTGATCAGTAGGGCCTTGGCAGGTTCTCATGACTTCTAACGATCCATTCTTTACTCGCACATTGCCTACGGCTTTCTACGGTTTTCTACAGCTTCTATTCCCCCAGGACTGACCTGCCTGCGCCATGTCCAGGATACTGACCGATAAAGAAATCGATGATGCTTCTACGAAGCTAGCTGCATTCCGTGCAGCCAGTGCAGAGGACGACTTCCTCCAACGCTACGCCGATCTTTTGAGTAGCTATAAGCAGCTGAAGAGTGACTTCGAAGAGGAGAAAGTCAACCGGGAGCGCTATAAACAGCTTGCGCGCACCCAGGAACGAAACCCCTTTGTCTTAGTCCTTATCGATGGAGATGGATACATTTTTGCAGACGAATTTCTTCGTATAGGTGCCGATGGAGGCTCACGGCTGGCTCAACATTTGAACAACGTAGTCAAACAAAGCCTCCGAAAGAAAGGTCTGGATAATTGCGATATAATGGTTCGCGTTTACGCTAATCTCGCAAACCTATCCCGAATTTTGTCCAAACATGGACTTGCTACCCCCGATAAGCGATCTCTCGCCCCCTTTGTGGCCAACTTCAACCGATCATATGGCCTAATGGACTTCGTCGATGCCGGCGAGCTTAAGGAAAACGCCGACTTCAAGATACGGGCTCTGTTAAATCTATATGCCGAGAACGCCCAGTGCAAGCACATCTATGCTGCGTTATGCCATGACGTTGGCTATCTCGGAGAGTTGACCAAGTTCAGGGGAAACCGGGACAGATTCACACTTATACAATCCTTTGGTCTCCTTTTTCACGACCAATATCTGAAGCTGGATCTGGATATCGAAGAATTGCGAGGCGTCTTTCGTGCAGCACCGCTCGAGGGGTTCGTCCCTCTCAACGCAAAAATCAATTCAAGCGCCGATCTAATGAAGACCACTCCGTCGGCCAGCCCTCCTATTGCAACTGATACGGCCCACCGCGGTATTGGTGGGCGGGAATCCCAGAAAATATGCCAGTATTACCCAATTGGTAAATGTCGATATGGAAGGGAATGCATCAACGCCCACATCGATGCCAGAATTCCAACTTCGGCCAACTCAAATAAGACCCTTTATGCTTCTCAAGCCGGCCATTATAGTAATTTCGACGGTGATATTTCAAGCGGTTCCGGTCGTGTGAAGTCACCAGTCAATTCATCGCTATTCAGATTTGACAACGGGGGCGAACCTGCAAATCAACTACCAAAGAAGAGTGAAATACCGGACGGCCATGTGGCTGTGAACAAGAACTTACATCGCCTAGATCCATACATCACACCTCCTAGTTCGATGGCCTCTTCCAGACTCAGGGAACTATCTAGTGTTAGAAAGTTCTGCAACAGCAAACAACTCACAAATTTCTGCGCCGACGAGAATTGCAAATATGAACACAAGCCACTCCCGGAAGAACTACTGCCTGTGCTAGAGTGGCTATCGCGTTCACTGCCTTGTAGCAGTCGGGGGGCATGTAGAGACCAGAACTGTGTTCAGGGCCATATGTGCCAGAACATGGAATGTCACCAGCGCGGTGGCAAGATTAAATGCAAATTGCCAGTACACGCACACGGGGATCTGACTCTTGATCACTACGTCCCTGCTAATACAGACAACGCGAATAAAACCAACAGCCATACTCCTCTTACAGCTTCGCCCTTGAGCAGTCATGTGAATCAAGTTCCCAATGACGAAAACCTCTGGGACTTTTCCTAGTTCGACACAGCCGCAAAACGTGGAGGTGGCTATGGAGTGGGTGGAAAATCAAAGGAGAATACTCCCCTATTAACTACGAATCTCGACCAGTCCTCCCGTCCCTGATTGATCATGGTCGACCGTGGACTTCGTCTTTCGCAGTCCTACCAAGCGGTAAAGACATAACGACTGTAACCGCAGGGTATGCACCGGGATGTTGACGAACGTAATAATTTCGCCAAATCCAGCATACCCCAGATCTTAACCTCTCTGATAGAGGGAATTGCTATATAAATGTCATGAGACCAATTGAAAGCTATCGATTAGCTTTAGATCGTATATGGAAAGACCAAAAAATGGAGTAAGACGTCTGAAGAAACCATTGAAGGCTTTAATAAGGTGTGATCCCAATAACACAACCAAATATATAATTTGTTCGCCCTGTCTTGCAATTGTGTTACGAATCTCATGAATAAATAGCACGCCCACCTGTCCGTACCATAGTGTGCTACCTAACATCCACCATTCATCTGTCAGTGTCGTTCCTAACGACGCCGGTCTTCCCAAATGTAAGTTGTTGGTTAGCCCCTGTTTGAATACCAAGACCTTCCTCGCCCACTAATCAGGCCTTGTCCCACTCTCGGTAAAAGATATCCCGAGAGAAATTTCACACACACACACACACACACACATCTACACATTTAGTGAATTAAGTCGCCGCATTTGCAAGTCGAATCAGGCTTCAGCTTAGCTTGGCTTGGCATGTCCACAACCATAGATGATCGAATGGCCTCGTGGCCCAATGGCAAGGCGTCTGACTACGAGAGATTCATGAATTGAATCATGAATCTTAAAAGTAATCAGGAGATTCTGGGTTCGACCCCCAGCGAGGTCATCGAGGTGGAAACTGTCAAAATTTCCTTTTTGTCTTTTATAAAGACCATGGCCCGAGCCCTACCGGTTCTACTTTTCTTTTACGGGGGCGTACCTTATACCATCACTACCGGAAATGACGGAGAGTAATTTCCAAACACACAGGCTCGGATGTTCTCGCCTTGACTATAGTAAAAGATCCATGTTAATGTGCAGCTCAGCCTCCTTCCACTCTATCAAACCAGATGAACTCATCAGGCTCAAATGCCAATCCCATCTTAACGGCTTTGTCATTCAGGAACATAAACTTCGCCACCATAAGGCAGCTCTCGCCCGATAGGGAGTTGCTGCAGTTCATGATGTATTCCGTCTGCTCGCGCACGTGATCGAAAACCAGGGAGAAGCCCATCGACCGATCACTCGCATCGATGAAGAGTTTACCTTCTTTCACTTCCACAGTCATCCCCTTATAGCCGGGGTTCCAATACTCGCCCGTGTACGCACTTAGCGGCATCTTCTGCGGCTCTGCCTCTTCGCGCAAGACGCGTCGCAGCTCCTCCTGCTCCGGGTTGTTCTCGTATTTCTGATTCGACTCGTCCATCATTTTACTCCAATCTGGACGTTCTGATACCGGCACGCCCAGACCCTCGTCGATTAGCTCCTTAGACAGGACTGTGGCGAGATCTCCTGCGTTATACGAGTTCCCGAATATGGCTCCCCCGAGTTTCAAGCCGGGTACGAAGAAGAACCGACTACCAAATCCATCTATACCGCCGTCATGACCAACAACCATGTGGCCTCGGTAGTAGAATATCTCGATACCAGTAGCGTAGAATACCGGCGAAGTGAACGGCTCTTCTTGGTCGTCTACAGGGGATGGGAAAGACCGCATCTTAGTGAGTCCTTTGTAGACCTCCTCGTCGATTGGGCCTTCCCGGTTCATCAACGCCTTCACCCATTTAATGAAGTCATTGACGCTCGTGATAATTGAACCAGCTCCTTGATCTTCAGGGGTATTCGCAATCCCGAAGCCAACATAACGCTCGTCTTTCTTAACCCAATTATACCCGGTGGCTATCCTATCACCAAGGCCAAATGATTGAGCACGTTCTGGTTGGAGATGAGTTGACGACATTCCCAGAGGTCCAAAGAAGTGCTCTTGGAGGAAATCGGCAAAGGAAAGCCCGCTCTTCTTTTCGACGAGGTATGACGCAACTGTGTACATGATATTATTGTACATATACTTTGATCGGAGTGGTGCGGTCATCTCCAGGTTTCGCAAGTTCCTTGTGACAGACCTTGCATCGTCTGGCTTTGCGGCTTGCTTACCCATATATGAGTCGTCGTGTCTATCAGTGTCAGCACCAATAATCACCCAAACATGTCTCTGCGGGTACTTACCGCGGCATACCAGTCCTATGACTAAGGATATCCTCGACTGTGACCCTTTCCGTATATCCCTGACCGGACAGGACGAAATCTTCGGGTAGGAGCTTTGACATGATGGCTTCGTACTGCACTTCGGGATACTTGTCATTATCACGGACTAGTAGGCCGACCGAGGCGGCCGTCAGCGACTTTGAAACAGATGCGATATCAAAAAGAGTGTCTTCGGTGCATGGCTTCGGCGGATCGAGCGATGCTAGCCCGTACCCCGCAGAGAATGTACGCTCGCCTTCAATAAGTGCGATAGCAAGACCAGGCACATGGTGCTTTTGCATAAGCTCCTCCACGTGCGAAGGGAAGTCTGGAGAGTTGAGGAAATCCATGGCTCGATGGTCAATTGCCCAAGCTTCCTGACAAGCTTTTTGCGTTAATTGTATTGCCTTACACCATAAGCTGTCGGATAGGTCTTTTGACTTCTGCTGCGTATTTGTTTGAGGGGCGTATTCACGAACTCGATTTCGTCTGATGAAAACAGACTGCTCGGATAATTTTTGCAGATAGAATTTGTGTTTTTAAACATCGATCAAGTGAGTCACCGGCGAGGACGCTGCGCGTCAGATTGATGTTGGATAGCATTAGTCACAACAGGCAGACAAACAAAGCTCGATATAACCAATAGCAATTCGATTAATGTACGCTGTATAATGCGCGTGCAACAGATACGCCGTGTAACACCAGATTTCTCGGTTCAAGATGATTTCAATTATGAATAACGTGATGACAACCAGTCAGAGGGTTGTTTGGGATCAGCGTGGTGCTCGATGGATAGGGTAAGATCTTGCAACGCCATAACTTAGCTCGCGCCGACTCAAATCACTTTTTCAAGAGCATTTTTTCAAGATCAGCACTCTTGATTCCGAAAATTTGATACATGACTCAGAGAAGTGCTGTTAAACTCATTGGTCTTGCGGCTGCTCACTCATCTTTTTGACGTGGACCAGAGCACAATGTTGCGGACTATAGATTGTCGCCGGTTTGGTGCATGCTGAAAAGAAGCTCGCAGGTCAACGCACTGTCTCAGGCGCCTTCTCAGAAATTGAAGGTCAACCCTATAATTCAGATCGTGCATACAAGCCCTGGTTTCACGCCATCGCAGAAGATCAAGATATCGGGTCGGTAGGAGTTGATGGCTTGGAGCTGATGTTCTTACTGTCTAAATAGTCGACGTGGTCTAGGCATTCCTCCATAACCATTCTGTTTACTTCTCCACTGCTTACTAGGGGGGCGAATGGGGAAGCAAAAGCTCTAATTCTATTTATTCAAGTTTATATATCTATTCCCCAACGGAATTACACATTTCAATCTTGAATTGGGATTTGGGGTTTCGGAGAGTTGCATGCCGACGAGCGTCTACCATAGTGATAGTAGAATAAAGGTATGTTGACCATGAACCCCAACAACCCCGCGCTGTAACAGCAACCGGTAACCCCTCTCTTGCTGCTATATGGGGTTATTGCGTGCGACCGGGAGTATCTTCACATTCAAGTTTCTAGCTGTCATGAAACCTGATAGATAAGTCTTATTATTATTATTATTCAGTGCAATTTCAACGCTCGTCCCACAGAGATCAGGCCTTATACCCGCTGTAGCATTGCTTGTAGCAGGTAGCCCCTTAAGGTACCTACCTAGGTAGGTACTACTAGGTGCCCGACTCGCCAAACCACGACGTATTGCGCCTGCAGTGTGCATGTACTATGTAGGTAGGAAAACATCAAGTGCATGTCCCTACCCAAATGGGATATGTTGTATTGTTGTTCCATAGCAGCAACCCCTCTCCGGACATCTTCCCCTCCAACATTGTTGGCATCTCGCAGAGTCAAGTGTTAATTAAGTACGCTTCAGCTAACTCAGTAGGTAACCAAGCAGTAAACACGACATGATGGTTCGCTCGCGACACGATTTAAGCCATGGATGGCAATTTCGAGAGTACGACGGCAGCCCATCGAATGGAGAGCCTTGGATGCCAGTAAAGAAAGTCCCTACTCAAGTTCATATGGATCTATTAGCCAACAAGAAGTACGTCGATGATCCATTTGAACATGGCCTCCTACTTCACTGCGCAGCGCCATCCGATTCCTGTTCCGGTTGTGATTCTGTAGCTCACGCTAGTATAGAATACCAGACCCTTTCTTAGACCTTAACGAATTAGCAGTGAGGTCACTCCCGGAAAAGCAATGGACATACAGGACACAGTTTGCCAACCCTACGAGTCTGTCCTCCGAGGTGCCGGTTATTACAGATTTGGTGTTTGAGGGTCTCGACACCTTTGCAACAGTCTTTTTAAACGGCGCCGAGATTTTGAAGTCCGATAACATGTTCATTTCTCATCGCATCAACGTGACCAGTCTCCTGAAGGACACGAACGAGCTAGAGATCCATTTCGACTCAGCCATGCTCCGTGGTAGAGACTTGGTCAAGGAGCATTCCCACGAACATACCTTCTATGTGAGGCAGACAGAAGTCAGCCGTGTGCCCGTACGAAAGGCCCAGTGTAAGTGACGTCCGACTCATTCTTCCGCTCATTGAGTCAATTTCAACGATTGAAGTCTCAATCCCTCATCCGTGACCTGCACATTCCTCTACCTCTGGGTTCAGAAGGCATTGGCTGACTGTTCATGACTGCAGACCATTGGGGTTGGGATTGGGGCCCCATATTAATCACGGCTGGCCCCTGGAAACCAATATACCTTGAGCAATATGTTTCCAAAGTCGAGGACGTTTGGACCGAGTGTGAGGTCAGTGAGGATTTGCGGACTTGTTCGGGCCGTATTGTGGCCAAGGTATTTGAAGCAAGCGGCCAATCGATCAGAATATCACTGTCATTAGCTGGGTCAGTCGTCTTTGAAAAAGAATGCGCGATCGATTCAAGTGGCATTGCGGAGACACCCTTCTTGATCACCGACCCAAAACTCTGGTATCCCTTTACGCATGGGACTCCGACTCGATATGAATTGAAAGCTACTCTGGGACCCTACGATACGTTATCCAAGATGATCGGTTTCCGACGGGCCGAGCTTATACAACGGGAAGACGAATTTGGCAAATCCTTCTTCTTCAAGATTAACGGCGAGGACGTATTTTGTGGCGGGTCGTGCTGGATTCCGGCCGACAGCTTCTTGTCTCACATCCCAGAGCAACGATATCGCGATTGGGTTAACCTTGTATATGAGGGCAATCAAAATATGATCCGTGTCTGGGGTGGTGGAATATATGAACACGATGCTTTCTTCGACGCCTGTGACGAATTAGGAGTAATGGTGTGGCAAGACTTTGCCTTTGCCTGCGCATCTTATCCTACGTACAAGTCTTACCTTGACTCGGTTGAGAAAGAAGCACGACAGAACATTCGCCGGTTGAGATCACACCCCTCGCTGATCATATGGGCTGGTAGCAACGAGGACTATCAGGTTCAAGAACGATACGGACTCGAATACAATTACGAAGATAAAGATCCTCAATCATGGCTAAAGACTACTTTCCCTGCTCGGTATACTTACGAATACCTCCTCCCAAAGATTGTGTCAGAAGAAGACAGGTTTGCCATATAGTGAGTATTCTCATGGTTTATCCTGTTCTGTATCTTATCGCTACTATGACTGACTGCTGATCTTGATAGCCACCCTACCAGTCCCTGGGGTGACGGAAAAATCACTTCGGATCCCACAGTTGGCGACAAGGTAAGTCCACCAAAGGCTTTTATATCTTACCATAAGTGGACATAATTGACTCCAGTATTATAAAGCATCAATGGGATAGTATGTGCTCCTTCAAATCGTTCCGCATACAGCCTATAGCTAATTTTTCCAGTATGGCATGGTGCGATGAACAGGTATCAAGAAGCTTTTAGATTATCTGCTCGTTTCATTAGCGAGTTTGGAAGTAAGTAGCATGACACCAACAACCGATGGAGAGCGAGGAACAGCCCAAGTTTTAATTAAGGCCGGATTTACAACGTCAAGCTTATACTAATAGCTATCTAGTGGAAGCATACCCCCACTTGGAGACCACCCGCAGTATGATCACCGTTGACAAGCAAAGATATCCTGGGTCGATGATGATGGATTTTCGCAACAAGGCCATTGACCATGAGCGCCGCGTAGCAACTTACGTTAACGAAAACTTCACGGTCAAGTATGATATCTCATCATACACGCATCTAACCCAGATGGTCCAAGCTGAAGCTATGCACTTCGCATATAAGACTTGGCGACGAGAATGGGGCAAGAGAAAGTGTGGTGGCGTTCTGGTGTGGCAACTCAATGACTGCTGGCCAACAATGAGTTGGGCGGTTGTCGATTATTATCTCCTGAAGAAGCCCGCATACTATGCAATCAAGAATGCATTGAAGCCTCTGGACATTGGGATATCGAAGAAATATCATGATTGGACATCTGGGCATGTCGACCCCACGGACTCATTTAAGGATACGAAGTTCGACTTGTGGATTGTCAGTGATCGACCTCAACCAGTGCAGGTTGATGTTGCGGTGAGATTTATCTCTATCCGGACTGGTCAGGATGTAAAGCCGCAGATGAAGCTTGATTTGGTGACTGTCCATCCCAACGGCACAACCGAGATCCTGAAGGACTATGATCTGATGGAAAACGTCACGGAAGCACAACCAGATATGCAGTGTTACGATATCGCAGAATCTGATCCCTACGTGATTCACGCCGTTCTCACAATTAGCAATCAACTCATGACTTCCGACACTTACTGGCCACAGCCGCTGAAATATTTGGACTTTGATAACCGCAACGTTACATTCAGGGCTATCGGAGACAGTAAAGTTGTGATCTCGGCTAGTCGTCCTACAAAAGGATTTGTTTTCGAAGAAACAAGAGGCGTGAAACTCAGCGACAATGGGTTTGACATCGTTCCAGGGCAGGAGAAGGTAGTGGAGGTAATAGGAACGAACATCCAGTCACTCAGGTACACATTCGTAGGAGCCTCCGAGGGCTCCATGGCCTTGTTAGCACAATGAGGTTCATTGCTTCTCTCAAGAAGACCTCATGATACACAGATGGGAAAAATGACAATTGAGCTGCGGGAAATTGGGAACAAAATACCAGGGCTCCAAACTGGAAGTATTGAGTCTGTGGGATTTTGGTATTATGACGATAAGCGCTTATGCTCCTGCAAGCCTCGTATTCCCGTCTGCGTTCCGTAGTAAGACATAACCTGAGTTTTCATGAGGATGGGAATACATTAGCTGTCATCAGCCTGAGCCGCACGCCCCCTGAAACTGCACAAAAACAAAACTTTCTGTATATGGCTCAGATCAACCTACGAAGAGGTTTGAGGGTATTCGCGCAACAACAAGTGCTCAAGGTCTACCACAATCCTCCTGGCACCAGTTCGACTCTGAAAAAGCTCGTAATTATATTTGCCCTTTTTGAGCTCTCGCTAATTGCGATGGGCAATACGTATTTGAATTTTCCGTAGAACATTACCTCCTAGCCTTTGGGCGAGTTTGAGCATCTTAGTTTCTATACGGATATCTTTGGAATGATTAATTCTGTCACACGATAGTCACACGATAAACTAGATAACAACAAATAGACTTCCGTACACAGTCAAATCAGTTTATGAAGTTGATTTTAGAGGCCTTTGGCACAACAATCAGTGTCTATTGCCTACCTCAACGTCACATGTACCGAGAGACCGGCACCTGCATATTATGAACAAGATGGATCGCCCCCGGGCCTAGATCTTCACGGCTTCCTTGTCCTAGGAGATTATTACAATTTGAATAGCCTTTCAACCCCTTGAACAGAAGCCCGTGCCGCACTCGAGTATGGGGTTGCTGACAGGTTTCCCCAGTTGATGAAATGATGAGTAGATCACGTGAAAGGCGTACGCCGTGGAACTGCGGCCGCATGCTTCTATAATGAAAGAAACTTCGTATAAGTTTCCTGTTCCGGTCATGTGGCTGGCGCACGGGCTTTTTGCGCAACAACAATCCGCATTTAGCATGTTACAACGCTGTGTGACATGATCTGACTTCAGATGATAATTGCAATACCGACAAAAAATCCGTTCATGCATGAAACTAGACCACCTACCTATTCCAGATACCGAATCCTAGGTCCTTTGTGTAACGATTCAGGCACCATCTCACCATCTATGACTTCGTATATTGCACTCTTAGTTCAATAATCGTCATAACTCTTGTTTTGAGAAATGAATCTGATTCTAATCGCACTCACTATTTGAGTTGTTGTTTGAATTAATAATGATTATGGGATCATACGATCACATGATTTCATCGCGTACGTGTGTACAGCTCACAGTTACGAAGACGTGCGAGTCGTTTATCTAGACATAAACTAGCCTTAGAAGGTAAGGGTTCATCTTCCGCAAGCTTGCAGGTCCGCACATTGAAGGCCACTAAAACATGAATCAGCTCTTATTCAAGTTAGATCAGTAAAGATGAGATTCTGTTGGAACTTACTTACAATATTTAACTATCCTATAGCGTCTCATTCGATCGATATAGCTAGTTAAATCTCCCGTTCTGTTTACTTTAGCCGCAATTGCTCTGGTTTGACTTTTAGTTGTAACCGTCCAGGCTAGACTGTTAATCTTCAATGTTCATACATCTCGCTTGTTAGCCTATAGAAACCTAACTAAATCAAGAGCCAACAAGGTGCAAACATGAAATATACCTAATGGGGCTAGTTTCCGTTCAGATACCGATTCTCCATGTTCGAAAATCTGACTTGCATCGTGTATCCTTTACCGAACGGCGCAGCTACTATCAACGAATTTGGAATCACCCTTGTCGAGAGATCCCGACAAAAGAAACATCGTGGGCTGCAGTATTCTCACGGGCCAAGTTCCACCAGACGATAAGGAAACAAACACAATGGTAACCTTCGCCGTGGCGAGTAGCAGCCAAGGCTCTCATTATTTGTCCGGGTTACATCAACAAAGTAAGGATAAGGACTGGCACTTATAGACTTTAGGAAAGTCGAACTGTGTGTAGTATTGGGGCCCAGTTTCATCCTTCCGCATATGCGCACGATAAACTGCTATACTCTCTTGGCTTCTATTTCTGGTGAAACTGCACAGCTTTATCATGCGTCTATGACACGATATCTGGGTTATCAACTGGTGTACGGTCATACTCTGTTACATGGCATAATCCTGCCCCCCTTGTCTCATTGGAAACTGATTCCGGTAGTATGGGTTAGATGAAGAGTACCTGGTATCTACCCAGGTCCTTCGGCAAGGGTTAGTATGCGTGGTAATTCGGGATGAATCGACCCGCCATTCTCTCGGCTACACAGTGGATGGTAATATCGAGACCATTTCTCGACGACGAGTGATATTATCATTACACCGCACCTGTGTTGACCCGGGTCCGAGTGTTGATAACACATAGGACTTTCTAGTGAATAGGCAATATGTAGGACGCCGTTGGCAGTTTTGATTCATGTGATTGGACTACCTGGCCGCCCCCCACTATAGTACATACATACAAGTTCGTGAGCAGGTCTCGACTCAGGGTTCATTACTCATTACTCGGTATTTCACATGCCCTCGTGTTGTGGGATGAGACGGAATATTTCTTTGCCACCACTTACGACGATGTACCACTGTCGCCGTATAGGATTTGGCGTTATTTTGATGACAGTTGATGTGATCTGGTGCAATTTAGCAAATGTCGGGCCAAGCGAGCCCCTAAGACTCTAGCTTAGTAAAGATGGGATGATTAGATTAGATTTTATTTCAACAGACTTGATCTAGAACTGGGAGCACCATATAAGTAAAATATGCTACGTGGTTGGTACTAAGTAGGTGTGATAATACGTAGTAGACGCTAGATTCCTGGGTTCTGCGGCTTACTCCGATTATTGCTCCACTAGATAATTCCTTGGCTTCTCGAATCAATCGACGCTATCTACTTATACACTCAACTATTTATTAGGGTCGGCGAAGATTGGCCATGGTGGATTCCCACGCTATAGACGTGCATGATGCATTGGGTGCCAATGTAACATTTAGGGACCGAGACGACAACATTTCGCGACCGAGACACCTTGCCTTTATCAGGATACCTACAAGTAGTCAGTAGTTAGCGATAGAACAGTGACCAATTCTTCACCGTTTCGTTTTGTATCGTATCTCGATAGATGGGTGGTGCGAAATGGGGACAGAGACGGATCCCCTGACGGGGGTCACAAATTTTGAGTATTGCCGTACGTGCCGCAGCCACTTGCGCGCGATTCCCGACTCTACGCGAATACCGAGACTGCGGGATGGTGTATATAATCATTACAATTGCTGGCGCCAACCTTGTTGGGGCTTCCACGAGAAGGATTCCAAGGTGGCTCACGCTTGGTATCGCATTGACCTAGCGCACGAAACTGGTCTGCGTGATGACTACAGTATACACCTTGGCCGATCAGTTTTAATTTAGTATGGGGTTAGCTAATATTCAACACTAGCAAAGGTCGATCAAAGGAATAGCGTCCCTCGCTTGAAACCTGACCTGGTGTGTAAGCTGACATTTCAGCTATTCTCACCGCAGTTATTCGAGCAGTGCCGTGACGACGCATTGCCCGCGCATTGCCCGCGCATTGCCGTTGGGAGAGCGCTAGACCGGCATTACGTGATGCCAAGAGCTCCTATATGCCAACTTGTCTGGCAGGACGATGGCAATACACATATCAAGGTGGCAACGCTAGCCAGTAGGTATTGATATAGTGCTCCTGGATAGCCACTTCAGTCTGTATAACGGCCCGCGCGCCAGGCGAGCTAGATTGTATTTGAGGTGTAGTAGTGTACACATGGCAACATCTCCCCAAGTTCAGCTCAGGCCCGGCAGGCAACCGGGGGAAGATCAGTCCGGCGTCCTTCTTCACCGCAGCCTCGCTGACTGAATGCTGAATGAGAGCGCGCTGCGGGATATTTACCGTACCGGGATCCGGTGCCTGCACTAAAACGTACCATTCCGGGGACCTGCTAGCACTCGGTACTTGGCCTGCAAGATTCGTATAATTGTTAGGTGCCTGTACGTTCACCACTGCATACCATTAGCATTAGCCGCCATGTGTGCACATGGACGTGCGTTACACTAGACAGACGGTCTACGCTAGCATACCCTAGAGTCGGGAGTCGGTGTCGGTATCGGGGTCAGGGTCAGGGCAGATTTGATAAGACCGCCATTTGGAGACGAAGAGAATGAGAGCCAATGAGCAGCCAATGAGCAATACATAGCTGAGAAGGATTCATTTATTGGGTTGTATGAGTTGAGCAATGGTTTGAGGGGGATAGTAAGACTGCGTTACATACACCGGGCAGCAAGACCATTGGTGGAAGAGACTATATCCTCTGTTGCAACTTGGAAACTGGCTGTTGCAATCTGCAACTGAATGACAATTCTTTGCTTACGTGCTGCTCATATGCAGGCAAACCTACCTACACTAAGCCTTATCTAAGACTGACCAGAGCCCCTGCTTGCCTGCCGCCGTAGCCAGGGCAGATTCGGCGGCGTAGCGCTGCAACGGTCCCGTTATTTTTGAGACGACGATTCCCTCGTGGGAGCGCCTGATAGTGCGCTAGGAAGTCATCGATATCGAGATGGAGTAGAACCTGTATGGCCGCCCACTTACCGTAAGCATGTTGTATATAAAGTATATCGCCCCAAAACTTGCCGCCACATGGCCTACAAGGGCGCCTAGCTTCTAGACCCAGACACTTTAAACTTCAAGAGCTCTCCTTGGCAGCATTGAATCAAATTCAGCTAGGAGACTTGAGATACCTCATACACCATGTTCTGCACACTGAAACACAACAGTCTCTCTGACGAGTCATATACTTTTGAGACGACGACACCGCCGTTCTCTCGGAAGCGTGAGGGGAGGTTAGCCAAAATCGCTTGCACGAACTGCCGGATAAGCAAGGTAAATAAGTCGCTGCTCTCACTCGTATGAGCTGGTCGGCTAAATGCGCTATTCTCACAGTTAAAATGCTCTGGTGAGCCGAACGGTTGCCAGCGGTGTCTGGCCAAAAAAACCGACTGCCGCTATCCCAGCCCCCCAAGGGGGAACGGGCACAAGAAATCAAAATCACAGTCGCAAGCACGAGCACGAGCACAAACGCCGGCGGCACCGACACCGCCAGAGACCCCTCAGTTCCTAGCCCGTTCAAAGCCTGAGGCGGCGCCCATGGACACAACGGCCGATGACGAGTTCATGACAGTTATATCGAATCAGGATACGTCATTCAACAACACATTGGAAGACTTGGACTTGAACCTCGGTGGGTTCGAAGTGTCCGACTTTACCACGCCCGAGAGTATCCCCGGGCTGCTTCCAGACGCCGAGTATATGGACCCTTCGGATGCGATGAGACCATGGCACCAACCATTTACTTTTACATCTGACGACATCAAATCACCTTGGAGTAGCACTCCAGAACGCGAAGATGCTGTTTTCAGCACCGCCAGCAGAACATCAACTGTGGCATCGTCTCCAGATGCATGCGACTCAAACTGCTCCTGTTTCTCTCAGGCCGTCAGCACCTACGAGGCTATAGAGGTAGCCGTTTGGGGGCAAAACGAGCTATGGAAGAACGCCGACGACATGCTACGGTATCAGAAGAAGGCACTGATTGAATGCGAGGAGCTTCTAGAGTGCCGAAGATGTACTACACAGTCCGCTTACACCATGCTCCTATTATCCATGTGCCGGCGAATCCTGACGACCCTGACGGATCTATGCCGCGGCAGCTCATGGGGCGATTCAGATAGAGTCACAAATCTGGGACACGGTCCCGAGGAGAGAAAGCGGCGGAAACATGGAGATGAGTACGACAGCGGAGACGATAGCCGCAACCGGGGATACGGCATCAGCATACGGAATAGACAACTAGACGACGATGATGAGTGCCTCGTGCTGCAGAGCCTCCTGACAGCACGTGTTGCACGGTTGGGACGCCTTCTCACTACGCTTGACAAGGTTGTCGGCGACCAAGAATGGCCCGCCCACAAGGCCATAATCCGGGAATTGCAGACCCGCCTTACCGGAAGTTCCTTTATCGTGGATAAAATACGCAGACCGTGGATAGATTCCTTATAGACCATAGACCTAGAAAGGCTAGAACTATAGAACGCATAGACACATACCCATCTAGAAGCCATTTAGAAACATGGCCGCGCAACGTTAATGATGAACGATCCAGAGACCTTGAAATTTTGTCTGCGCAGATGACTCTGGAATGACTGTTCTGCCATAGTTTGTCGTGCAAGTATGATGTTGATTTTCGGCTAATTCCGCTTAGCTGATCAGACAGTGATACGATCCCGCCTGTGGTTTTTACACGTGTAGGAGCTGAGAACCCACTACTACCGTCGATCGCCATCATCTACCACGATCTGGGCCCTGTCATCTGTACTAATTAGGTAGAATGCAGCGTTTCGTTCCCGGGTTTGGATGGCTGTCTGAGGTAAGGAATCCACCTGCTTGGGGTCAATAGAACGGGTATCCCTCGCAATAGTTACCTAATACTGTAGATTGCTACCCCCCGATCTGGAGAGTGTGTCCGGATGCTTACTCATTACACTAATTTTAGCTGATCGGGTCCGAACTAAACACGAGGCGAAGTTGGCCGTTTGGAAACGTTTAGCTTTTTTTAAAATTAAACCGGGTGATTGGCATTTCTAGTCGCAAGGCCCAAGCTTTGCTGCTCTGAAGGTGCTGTAAGGTTTAGTGTGCGAGGTGCGTCTGGCCATCATACATCTGATGTCAGCATTAAATTAAGCATATCGACATCGATTTTGCATTGCCGTGTTCGATGGCACACCTTGTCCAGTGAGACGCCTGTGGGAAATAGGTTTTCTGGGGGTCGCATTGTATGCCACGGCATTTCGTTATGAAACAATCCATCCTTGTAACACCGACCTGTCAGCTCATCTCATGATATTGTCTCTAGTGTTAGGCTTGGAGGACATATTTTACTTACAGTCACTGCTATGTATGTATGCGTAGGGCTTCGGGTTTGGTGTGGGACTCGGACCCGACATAAAAGCCGGCTCTACACCAGCCTTCATACCACAATAGGTAGTTAAAGCAGATTGTAAGTGAAAAAGATGGTCTATCGTCGATAGTTAGTAATGGTATAGTAAGAAGCAGCTCCTCGAAGGAAGCATAGAATCCTCTGCGGTTGCCACAACGTCATTCGCTAGAAGCTTGACCGTTATCTCCGAACGTAATGAGGAATAATGGTAATAAGTTGAATATCCAGGGATCAATGTGGCATCGAGACTAGGAAATAGTGTCTCACGAGTCGCGACTAATGAAGAGTCCTACTTGATAGCGCCAGCATTCATATTTGAAGAATCCTCGGTGTCCTCATGTGTTCGCCCGGATCACCCAGTGAGCAGAGATGTCGGACTTACACTTTTGGTAAGCAAACAACAACTACCAGTTAGTACTGGATATGTACATACAGTATACTATACCTACGCGACGCCAGTGACAAGCATTGGGTAAGGGGAGGCGCTGTAGCCGCATTGCCGTGTTCCCCATGACGACGGTACTGGGTTAGTATACTAAGTAAGTACCTAGGTAGGTAATCGTTGATTGAATGACTCCCTATAGACACATCATCATACCACTCGAGCCACTTACCACTGCAAGCAAGTATGGAGTATTCAATCAAACCAGGTCCCATAATTACTTAAGTAGGTACTTACACTAGCACCTGGGCTTCGGTTTCGCTAAGGCTCTCCAACCGAGTCAACTAAACCTACCTATGCTTACCACCCAAAGACCTAGTACTAAATACCCATGTTCGCTAAAATGACGACTTTATACTCCGTGCTCACAAGTTATTACGCCAAGTAAGGCTTTCGGGACCCGCCAAACAGGGGAGGTATAGCCGCTCCATACATGATACCCGACGGTGGCTGGTTTTATTGTCAACCTTTCGTGTAAAGTCAATTCAGTGCACATACGTAGTGCAGTAGGTAGTACAATAAGTAGCTCGAGTACAGTAGTACAAGCACTGAGCCAGGTCCAAAATAAGGCTCGTTTCAGTTACACTACCTAGTGTACCTAACTTGGTGTAACTAGCAACTAGTTAGTAGTTAGTTAGTGATCGTAGTGGATAAAGTACCGTACTGTACACGTGTATTTGTGCCGAGACAGACTAAGTAAGTAAATTCCCTGCTGGAAAAGTTCCTGAATTAATCGGGCTAAAAACATTCTGGAACCCCCGTCAGAGCAACCCTCCCCGGTCATACCACGGAACCTTGTCTTTAGCAGGCATATAATATTATATTACATTGAAATTCTAGTCTATGGTCTAGGCAGACGTTTGAGGTTGCTTGTTTTAAGTACAGTATGACGAAGGATAAGGGCTGAACTAGTAGGGCCGTTGGAGTAGATTGCGACACAAGGAAATAAGTGTCGGCCGCCCTAGAGTCAAGAATTAAACTAATATAGGTATTCAAAGATTACTACAAATAGATCATCTCAAGTTTTATCTACTCAATTCCGTATAGAAGTGGTGAGTGTCGCAGGACTCTGACAGTGCCGTACGATCTACCGGCACTACATCTATTATAGCATACACTGCCGGTATGTATGCTTAAATGGTCTTGTTTCGACTTAGGTAGATAATAATAGTACATGGTGACGAGGATAAGTCAGCAACTGGAGCCGGATCCCGCTTAATTCGGAAGCGCCGAACATACGGCCTGAATTTGGAATATCTGATTAGACCCTTCAGTGAAGCGGATCTGACAATCATACCAGTGCAGTATACTGCGTATAACACATCCTACGTAGAATGAGATAGGGGCAAAATTAAGGGCTAATACAGCCCATTGACAGCTTCAGCTACCCGCCTTGTCATTAGCTGCTTCGTGTATACAAACTAGAGCACGGGACTTTACCTAAGGTGAAGCCACGATTTGTCAAAGCCACGAAGGCCGGGAAGACAGGGAACAGATTCTCGATTTAGAAAATTACTACAGATAGATGTCAGTGTGTGTTCATCATAGTTGTATAGGTAAGCCGGGTTCCTATTGCAGCTTTCCGAGGTATTGGCAGGACGAAACCTCATAATTATCACATGCCGCATGCCCTCGTACTTCCGATAAGCTTTGTTGTCGGTCTTTTCATAGCCATCTAAACCATTTGCTTCATCTTCTCCTTATACCCACCCCATGATATAAGTCTTGTTGTCTGTGGAGGTCCAGCCCTATTTTCTACGTCGACTCGTATTACCGTGGAAACATCCAAACTATCACAATGGAAGCAAGCGCACAGAGTAGGTAAAGCATGGTTTACTCATTTGGGCATTCTACTAACAATACTGTCAGCACCAGTCTCGTCTCCCTGGGCACCATTGAAATCATCACTACGACCGCTACTTGACTCTATTTATCCCCACCAGCGACGCTCAACTGGCCTGCTCACACCAGCTCCAGCTCCCATAAGCCTTCCGAAGGCCCAACAGGCAGGACATCCGCAGCTACCCAAGGAACAGTCACAAGCCATCCCACAGAAGAGTGTCCAGGAGAGTGCTCAACCTTCAGAATCATCAACTTCAACCGACGACGATATGGAGCTGGGTAACGGTTGGACATGGACTGCTCAGAAGGAAAAGATTATCTTAAGTCCTTACGAATATATCGCCTCAGAACCTGGCAAGGAATTTCGGACACTTCTTCTAAATGCATTTAATGTATGGCTCGAGGTTCCCCAGGAGAGCCTAGCTATCATCACCAAGGTGGTGCGCATGCTACACACTTCGTCACTCCTGATCGACGACATTCAGGACAACTCGCAGTTGCGGAGAGGACGGCCCGTGGCCCATAACATCTTTGGCGTTGCTCAAACTATCAACGCCGGAAACTACGTCTACTTTCTCGCCCTGAAGGAGCTGAAGAAACTGAAGAACGCCGCGGAGGCCATGGACATCTACACAACAGAAATGCTCTACCTTCACCGAGGCCAGGGTATGGACCTTTACTGGCGCGATACCTTAACATGCCCGACCGAAGACGACTACCTTGAAATGGTTTCCAACAAGACCGGTGGTCTGTTCCGTCTGGCCGTCAAGCTGATGCAATCACAATCGCCCACGTCATTCGACTGCTTGCCATTAGCCGAGCTCCTCGGTCAGGCTTTCCAGATCGCCGACGACTACAAGAACTTGGCCAACCTGGACTACACACAAAAGAAGGGTCTCTGCGAGGACTTGACGGAAGGCAAATTCTCTTTCCCCGTTATCCACAGCATAAGGTCCAACCCCGAGAACCAGGAACTTCTCCATATCCTTGCCCAACGCCCCACAGACGTTGACACCAAGAAGTACGCTGTCAAGTACATTGAGAGCACGGGCAGTCTAGAGTATACCAAGGAGCTGGTCTCGATATTAATTGCGAAGGCCAAGGAGGAAGCGGATGCCATTGATGTAGGATCCGGCAAGAGCAAGGGGATCCATGCACTTTTGGCCAAGCTGGACTTAAAGTAGAGTGGATCAACCTCGCTTCGCTTTTTTAAATAGTTTCTTGTTTATTAGCTTTTAAATCATGTATCTGCGTTTATTTGGGAAGGTCATGGGAGGATACATTTGAATATTGCGGCTTGTCGGACCTGCGGGCGTTCCGGAGTCGATATCCACACTCAAATGATTTCTGTCTGGTTTACTTAGATGGCCGCAACTTGGGGGATTCTGAACGTGCGGAATATCATCAAAATGATCTTTATGATCTTTATTCATTCTACAATTGTGTAACACTCCTCAAGACTCTCTGCTGACTCATCTATGTTGATGTTGATCCTTGTATTACCTACACGGGTCACACGGGTAATACGGGGCTTCTAACTTGGTTCTTGCTTGCCCAGTAAAACGAGGCTCCGCTCGGCACTATTTTCTACAGGGTCAGAATCATAACACCTATCTGAAATTAGGTACTTGCCTAGAAAAATCCCCTTGGCGGTTTCCGAAAGCCTCGCCTAGCGCGGTATTTGCCGGTAAGGCGCTGTAAACAAAAAGTATTACTATGTAGTATGGTGCCCAGGTGGCTTTAGCTAGCTCCTATCTCCTGAATAGTAGGTAGCATTAAGCGATAGATAATAGAGGTTAAGTTCGCCCGTTAGCGCTATACTATTTTGGTGGCTCTATCTACTTATAGTAACTATGGCGGCAAGGGTCCATAATTACTATATGCATCAACGCAACTTTAGGTTGATAGTGTTACAGACGGATTTATGTACCGTTATTCCAACTCTTCCAAGTCACAAATCAACAGCATGATAGCTAGGTCACATGTTCAGCGTGATCAATAAGATAGCTTTAGATCTTCATTTCTACGAATTCTCTTGTACAGTACCTATGTAATCGAAAGTAGGTACTTGTGGCGTAGGCATGGGTTGGCGAACCCGGGGAGGTGGTCAACGGTGTGGCGCCTCCACACTTAATTGATCCTTCAATAGTCTCATGCATATGATAATGCTCGTACACTAAACTTAACAACCAAAGCTGAAGTATCACAGCCGGTATACTCGGGCAAGAGTGGGGGCCGAATGGAAACTCACACCTTATTACTCCATATCTCCGTATCTCCGCATACTCAGCTGCTGAAGAAGTAGCTATACGGTTTATCGTATACGCCAACAAAAATAGCAAAACAGTGGCTAGAAAAGAGTAAGAATGAATAGTAATTCAGATGTTAGTATTACTCTATGGCAGTTGTTTTAATCGGAAATTTCTATCAGGCTGGCTACATGTAAACTTATTCAGCAAAGAAGGAAGATAACCAAATTAGAATAATCAGTACAATTCTAACTTTCAGCTCTATACTGGCATGAAACCTCATTATTAGCAGCGTTTCCGGTTGTGTCATTACATCCTGAAACACACGAGATTTTGTACGGCAGAGCAACTATTATGTCGGGTATTAGCCGTACCACGGTATTGTTCAACGAAGTACCAATTGATTCGTTCTACGGTCAGCATTAGTAATATCGTGGTCCACACATACACGTAAGTCAAGGTAGTATCAGACGGTGTGATGATGCAATTTCAATTGTTTGAAGACCCTGAACTCTATCTATGCCGAAGATATTCTATAGACACCATTGGCCCACCCGCGCCGAGCAATAAAATCATGAATGCAACTGTACATATATAACATTTTGATGATCGTCTACTTGCGGGGGGTGAAAATTAGAGTTTGTCTAGGATCTGGGCGGACTAGACCACCCTTGTGTAGGTTCTTGGGCCGTTCTGTCTGCCCAGGCGGGAACGAGATATCGTAATTAAGGAGAAGGTTAGCGAGCACCACCTTGATGTTCGAGGCGGCGAAGAAGCGACCGGGGCACGCCGTCTTTCCCTGGCCAAAGGCTAGACTCTCGGGTCCGGTTGTCGCGAATTGATGTCGGTTGGCCTCCACCTTGGACGACATTCTCTTGTCGTAGAAGCGGAAACCGTCGAATGTTTCGGGGTTAGAGTAGATATCGGGGTCGGTCGCCACTGCGTGACTGGGCATGGTGATGTATGTTCCGACAGGGAGGGTGGTGCCGTCCTCGAACTTGAGGGGCCTGGCTACTTTACGGTTGAAGGTCACTACGAATATACAGTCAGCCACTAGATCAAGAACGGTGCGCTACGCTACGGGGTAGCCAACTTACTTAGCACAGCTTGGTTCATTCGCTGGGATTCTTTCATGAAACTGTCGACCTTCTTCATCTTAGCAATGCCCGCTAGCGTCCAGCCGGACTCATCGACGGCTTGCTTGACGTCTTGGCGAAGCTGTTCCATGAATTCGGGGTTTGCGCACAGATCAAACAGGACATGGATGATGGTTGCTGAGCTAGTGTGTACCGAAGCCAAAGCCATGAATAGCATGTTGTGGGCTAGAACGTCAGGGTTACGGTCGCTACCGCGCGCAGAGTCCGCCAGCCATTGAAGCATGTCGACGGGCTTCTCATCGTTGTCCGTCAAAGCCAGACGCTCCGCGAAGATGTGACTGAAAGTCTTTTTGGCGACGTGTAGATGGTGGTCAAGAATCTTGGACCCCTCCAAGAAGGGGTAGATCAGAGGGCGTACGAAAGCAGGGTAGGGTCGCAGTTTAACAGCAACGCTGACAACGTCCATCGAGTAGTCGGCCGCTGACTTCAACCATTCCTCGTTTCGGCTGATCGCCGTTCCACCAAACATTCGCGACGCATTCTTGGTTATAATCCCGACCATGGTGTCGTATGCCCGAAGTTCGACCTGTTTGGGAATGAGCCTCGAAAGGGTGTGGTTCGCCTCATCGTTGAGTGGTCCGATCAAGTGATCTATCGCAAACAGTTAGCGACATTGCCCGGCTTCGATGGGTTCGTTAGTGGGTGTGCTCACGTAGGTTTCGGGTAAGCTGGTCCTTGCAAACATCAATATGCAGAGGACTCCTGAACACGACGTCGAGGTTTGTTTGGGCGCTTAGAAGTCGCTACGATGGCAATTAGCGAGGAATGCCACAATAAAAGCTTGAAATCACATCGCTTCACATACCTCTCGCAGGCCTTCGACCATATCCAGTGTTCCGTCGGGTACCTTGCTGTTGATCTCCTCAATATACTTCGGGCTCAACACGACACGCTCCACGTTCAGCGTCTGCACCAAAAACATTCCATTTTTGTTCTATATGCACGCTGTTAGTTAATCGCGGCTACGTGAACCAAGTCTTCGCAAAGCTTTACCTTCCGATAACCTTCGTTAATAATTTTTGTTCCATTTTTGGCGAAGTCGCGTTTGACATCGTTGAGACCGAGTCCAAATGGGCCGGGCGCCTTTCCAGCTCGAGGGATGAAGCTCAGGTCTGGTGTCGCAATGAAGCGATAGTATGCCCAAACCAAAAACACCACAGTAAGGCCGGCTGTGCCTAGAATACGAGTAGCGTCGTCCCGCGCAAGGAACTCGTGTAGTTTGGCCATATTGTCCGTCGTCGACATCTTGACATGCGTTTTGACAGCAGAGTCATATGCTGTAGAGTTGCTGGCCCAAGAGACTGACTAACTTGGAGTACCAAGCTCGACTTATTAGATCTCGACAATGCGATCTGACACCGCCTGTCGATCACTTGAAATGTATAGTTTCAGCCCTTGTGGTCCCCTAATAATAAACGGACGTCTGTATGGGGCGCACCCCGGTACGGCGATGCCGGTTTGGGCGATCCGACCATCGGTCACCAACTTTTATTTTTGGATCTGGACTACTGTATACTATGTACTCTGTACAGTCATCTAAATTGACAAATAGCAGCCTACGGATTAGAGCAGGATCCTTCTAGGGGCCCCTAAGCATGTGCTTACCTGGCTAAGCCTGGCTCTCTCTTATTAAGGACACCGACTATTCGGTTTGCATATAGTCTATGTGTGAGCACGGAGATAAATAATAGAAAGGGGCATGATAATGGGATGTAAATAACACCACCATCATACGTTAATTATCTCGAAAATAATCTCGAAAAAACAATCCATCATTTGGTACAGAGAAGGGAAATAGAGCCTTTTCATCACTGAGTTTCATACGACGGATATCAGCCAAAATGGGGGACGCTCACCGCCTTGCAGACGATGCTAAGTCGTTGATCCGAACAGCCTTGGAGAACTATACTGAAAAGTATGGCTTAGGGGCGATGAGCGTTGCTGCCTATGATACGGCCTGGGTTGCGATGGTGACAAAGGTCGTAGATGGTCAGAAACAATGGCTCTTCCCCGAGTGCTTTGAATATGTTCTATCTACCCAGTCGGAAGATGGTGGTTGGACGATCGGCTCAGGCGCTCAGATTGACGGTATCTTAAACACAGCAGGGCCTCTGTTGGCTCTTAAGCGTCACCACGCAGAACCCCTCCAGCTTAAGCACAATGCCCAAGATCTTGCTAGCCGCATTGAAAAGGCAACATCGTCTTTGCGGTCCCAGTTGGCTGCTTGGGATGTATCGACGACAGAGCACGTCGGTTTCGAGATTATTGTTCCAGCCATGCTTGAACTGCTAGAGAAGGAAGATTCATCATTGGTTTTCGAGTTTGACTCCAAAAAACTGTTGATGAAGATTAACAACGCCAAACTATCGCGTTTCCGCCCAGAATTCCTTTACGGCCCTCGGAGGTTCACAGCACTTCACTCATTGGAGTCATTTATTGGCAAGCTAGATTTCGACAAGGTGAAACACCACAGAGTGCACGGTTCCATGTTGGGATCGCCCTCTTCAACAGCCGCATACATGATGCACGCTTCAGAGTGGGATGACGAGTCTGAGGAGTATCTGAGGCACGTTATCAAGCATGCTGCCGGCCGTGGCAGCGGAGCTGTTCCCAGTGCCTTCCCCTCAACACATTTCGAAATCACCTGGGTAAGTGTTATGAAAATCCGGTTTAGGCAACGTACTAACGCGCAATGTTCAAGATGTTGTCGACTCTGCTCAGAGCCGGTTTTACTCACGCCGACCTGAAGAGCCCGGAGCTGACTAAGATGCTGGACATCATGAGCCACTCGTTTGAGGTTGAGAAGGGTGTTCTGGGTTTTGGTATGCTCTCTAAACATGTTCTTTAATCGACAATCTCACTAATTGCCACGACAGCTCCTTTCTTCGAGGCGGATGTTGATGATACTGCCAAGACTATCTCTTCCTTAAACATGCTTGGAAGGCCTGTCAGCCCCGACACCCTGATCAAAGTATTCGAGGCTGAAACTCATTTCCGCACATACGCTGGGGAGAGAGATCCAAGCCCAACCGCTAACTGCAACGCCCTTTTGGCTCTTCTTCACCAACCGGACGTATCCTTATTCTCTAGCCAGATCCTTAAAGTCGCCAAGTTCCTCGTCGACTTCTGGTGGCAGGCCGATGGCAAGATCGTAGACAAATGGGTATGTGATAAACCCATGAGATTGAGAAGAAATACGAGAACTAACTGGAAGGAAAACTTAGAACACCTGCTATTTGTACCCTTCGGTCCTCATAGTAGAGGCTTTTGTCGACATTCTAAATCTGATTGAGCAGAATAAGCTACCTGGCGTGTTTGATGAGAATCTACAATCCAGACTTGCTGTTGCTCTCTTCCAGGCTTGTTTCAGGCCCTTGCTGGACCAACAAGAGAACGGCTCATGGAACAATTCAATCGAAGAGACTGCTTACGGTGTTCTAATTCTCAGCGAAGCTCGCCGTGTTCACTTCTTCAACGATCTCCGTGAACCCCTAGACCAAGCCATTGAGCGCGGTGTAGCCTTCATCAAGTCCATTGAGGAACGTCCTCTGAACTATATTTGGATCGAGAAAGTCAGTTATGCGTCTCGTCTCTTGACCGACTCATATGTCCTAGCAGCACTCAAGGCCGCCAGTTCGGCTGTCACCAGTGCTACGATCGGTTCTAGTCTCTGGCAGAACGTGTCTTCCACAAGCTTGGACAAGCACGTCAAGCTATTCTCAAAGGCAGAGCTTTTCAGCCCGCACCCCGTATGGGAACTTAAGGGTTCCATGATCGAGGCTGTGCTTCTGAAGCCCCTGTTATTGAAGCGTAGACTTGAAGTGTTTCAGCGCCAGGGCATGCAGGAGGACAAGTACTTCGACCTCATCCCACTCTTCTGGACGAGCCCCAACAACCGTGCCCGAACCTTCGCGTCTGCCTCTTTCATATATGAGGTATCGCTTCTCTCTATGTTGACCTACCAGGTTGACGAGTTTATGGAGGCTGTGGCAGCACCCGCCTTCCAGGGCCGCATATCCGAGCTCCGTCAACTAATTCACGATGTGTTCCCCGAGGAGGAACCAACTACCAAGCAGTCCAATGGTCATAGCAACGGACATGCCAATGGCAAAGGAGGCGCCTCTTCCCAAGAAGAGGTTCTTGCTACTCTGAAAGGATTCAAGAAGTACTGCCTGGAGCACCCTATTGTTGTCAAGGCTAGTGCCGCGGACCAAAAGACCCTCGAACGCGAGCTTCGTACTTATCTCTTGGCCCAAGTTCAACAAGAAGAAGATAGTGCGCGGTTCCGAGAGCAACGCGATAGCGGAAAACCCGGATCCGGTTCCACCAACACGTTCTACAACTGGGCACGCAGCACAGGTGCAGACAACGTTTCCGGCCCCTTCGCCTGGGCCTTCATTGGATGCCTTCTCAGCGCCACGCTAACTCCTGGCGGTGGCGGCAAGGACGTTGCCCCTACTGCCGGCGAGAAGTACCTGGCTGCCGACGTGTACCGTCATCTCGCCACCATGGCCCGCATCTACAACGATCTAGGATCAATAAGGCGAGACCAAGAGGAGGGTGCCTTGAACTCGGTTGACTTCCCCGAGTTCAAATCTCACGAAAGCGTTGAGAGTAAGAAGGAAGTACTACACTCCCTTGGCGAGTATGAGTACAGCTGCCTAATGCTCGCCTTCAACCGGCTCGAAGAGCTGAGACTACAAGGCGTTGAAGCTACCAAAGATGTTGCCGCGGCGAGGTTGAGCAAGCGCAGGATGAGCATTTGGTCGATGTTCCTCGACCAGGTCGTTCTATTTGATCAGATTTATGTCATTAAGGATCTCTCAAGTCATCACATTGTTCAGGAAAACGGGCATTAGAATTAAGCGTGTAAATTTTGATTAGATTAGGACCTGGTAGATTAGACCTCTTGTATTTAGGCTACGAATATACATGACCACCCTTAACTCTTAACACCGTTCCTAGTTGGCTACTTATCTTGAGATGTCGACCGACTGCAGGTTTAAGGCCGTCTTCCGAGATAGCGCACTTGCCACCTAAGCCAGGAGTTGATAATACATTGTTAGCTTTGTCTGTCTAGCATGTCACGGGAAGTTAATCGAGTTGACTAAATCATTTCATAAATACTAGGTCAAGGGACCGATTCGGTACACATCACAGCTCATTGGTTCCATTCAATAAATCCTTATGGTCTAAAAGCCTTGATCGTGGCAAAAGAGTGTTTCCCTCCGGCACAATCATGAGGTCAACGATGCGTATAGATTGTATTATAACACCTACTGATACACTAACGCGCGCTCGCAATCATCTTATAGCATATTCGCTACATATACCTCATCCAGTGCATCTCCTCTTCACTATCACTATTCCCTGAGCCTCATAGCAAGACTAGACTCGGATGACTCGCTTTCCAACGTCTGTCATTATCTTCCCCCAACAATTGCCAGAACAAAACAACCCTCCGCACCATCAAGCCAATGTTTTATATTGATTCCTTGGATGGGACCAATATATCGTAGTCGGTCAAATCCCAACAGTTGTCAGAGCTCTCGTCGAAGGACTTGATGTGACGGCCGAGAGGATTGTTGTATATGTGGTTTTTGGTGTTTTTTTTGGTAACGCGTCAGGGCCTATCCGACGAGTTGCTCAGCAGATCGATGATGGCATATAGACAGCAGCGTTCACATTAAGACCCGAGCCGGTGCATATTGTAAGCCGCCAAGTGAAGGAGTTTAACCAGCTACAAAGTTTTTGGTTAGCCCTATAATACTATTGTAACATACGATAAGTGCTTACCTTTGCGAGAGAATCGACTTTTACAGGTCTAAGGAGTCACGATGCAAGTACGAAGGCCCGTGCCAGTCCGGAAGAAGTGACTGGTTGGATCGGCGACAAGAATGTCTAGCCGTTGGCCCTAGTGTTTGCTTCCGATCACGTCTTTGCTCATGAAAGGTCGGCCGCCGGATTGCGCGACCTCTACACTAGGGTGGACAGTTCGTACTTCATTTTCAGAGATCCCGCGCTCCAGATCTCGGACCCCTTTTGACGTCCTTCTAGGCATTTTGCCGCACAATTGCTCCCAGTTGACATACATGACACAACGCCAAATGAGGGCTATGAGGATGAAGGAAGCGATTATAACACCAATGATAATGAATGCCAATGCAACTTTATTAACATGATCGTGGCTCTCTGCAACGACCATGGCTCTTCGAGAGATGCCGTTGACTACAGTGGTGATTGTATTGACGAGACTAGACGTCGTGACCATCGTGGTATTTGTTTCGGCGGTCAGTGCCATGGTGAGGGGATGTGTGTTGGCTGTGGTAGCCAGGAAGATAACACCGACGATGAAAATTGACAGCATCGTGCTTAATACCAACGCTTGATGGATACGGGATTCAGTGCAAGTTGCGGATTATGTGTGGCAATGATTATCGCGGTGGGAGGCAATTGGGTTGTTTCAGTGGTTTTTTTAGTTGGTTCAGTGGTACAAGAGCTGAGAAGTGTGTGTAGTCTCGCTGAAGTAAAGTAGCTGGTAGGAATGAGAACTGCGAAGGATGGAGGAGATGAAAACTGGTAGGAGGGAAGCCCTCCTTATATAGACAGCCGGAGGGCTGTGCAGAAGATATGAATGACGGACTACTAATTAGAAAGTGGCAGTGAATGAGGGCGGGCGAATAATAACCTTGAAAGCATTAAATAAGGAACAAACATGATTATCTATCTGCCAATCAGGTGCACAGCATCGATTTGAATGAAGGTAGGTTGCTAGTAATTGCTTAAGAAGCGTCATATAATTAACAGATATAACTATGTAATTATCAACTAAGTTTACAATATAATGTTGAATATATATAAGTTCCTAATTTTGTAGAGATAGCTTTTTGTAATATAAGAATACAATCGTTCGCTAGCTAAGTTATAAATATAACGACACTGGCAAAGGTTTGCACCTACTAGCTACGCAAGAACAATTTCCTGCCTGCTTCGCCTATAAAAACAGTTACAAGGCAATCACTGATACAAACAATAAAAATAGAAAGAAACACAAATAAGCCGGCCTGTCATACGGGATAGCCCAAGGTAGTGGAAATGCCTATATCCGATGCCAGGGGTTAGGTCATGTTATTCATCTGTAACGCGGCGGTCTGTATATTCACCCACCCGTTATTTGCCCAATCACAATAGCAGATGGACGAAATTGTAGCTTTCGTGTATGTATAGACCTAGTTGTCGCCAGAGCTGAAGGGAGGGAGCCAGTTCAGTATGGCCCCCTTGGAGTCATAGATGATTATATGTGAATAGACACCAGTTCCAAGCCTCATCTTTGTTACATGACCGTACTGGCCCGAATAATAAATTTTGATTAGATTAGGATCTGGTAGATTAGACCCCTTATACTTAGGCTACAGATATACATGACCACCCTCGACACTAGATTGCCTGAATATATGAATAAATGTTCTAGTCACATAAATCTGAGTATCTCCGTCGACGTTTTAGACGCTATGAATATACGAGCATTACATCTGAAACCTATTTTGATTTCATTTCCTGTTTTCGCGTCACTGGAGGTAGCAGAGTTACATTCCACGACTGTATGTATAGGTCTTTTATGACAGAATGTTCACAATGATCGTAACTGGTTAACCCCAGGCACAAAATCTCTGTCGTATGATCGTCTACAACATAGGAACTGAGCATTTCATCCTCACATACACACGGGAGACCAATGATGAGTATAGATTGTTTTGTGCATTCATACAGACGCCCTGGTACATATTTTCTCTCGCCGTAGAATATGTCCTCTACATAAAGTATCCTATACACATTTTCTAGCTCAAAAATGAGTCAAAAAATCCCATAACACAACCATTGCCGGAGCCCTAAAGCGATAGGTGGCTCGCTCATGACTTTTCATTCGGAAAATTCCAGAACAAAAGTTGCCCCCAACAACACCCTTATCATCATGAACTCCCAGAAAGACGAAAGGGTTGACAGGTTCCCCTTGCCAGCATATCGTAGTCTATCAAATGTCCCATAATGATGGAATTCTCTTGTCGGATTTAATTGAATGGCTGAGACTTTTTTTCCCTAAGAGCGGTAACACGTTAGAAAATTGCGAGAATTTATACGTATTGTTGATAACATACCTAATAGGACCATCATTGCATACTAATGCTAGCATTCATTATAAGATGTTTTCCCCGTGTTGACGCATGTGGTAAACCACTAAGCGGAAGGGTCTAGCTAGCTATAAGTGTTGGTTAGCGTCATAGTGATAATGCATAACAAGCGCTTACCTTTCAGGAAGAACCGACGTCGTGTTATAAGGAGTTGCGATGAAATATGACCAGATCGACAATGAGGATGTTTCGCCGTTATCCTAGTCTTTATTGCCAATCATGTTCTTGTTCATGAAGGGCTGACCACCGGATTGTGCGATCTCTATGTTGGGGTTTGTCGAGAGACCAAGCTCGAGGTCCCGAACTCCTTTTGACGTCTTGGTAGGCATTCCACCCCATAACTGCTTCCAGTTGATCAGGATAATGCAGCGCACAATTAGTGCTATGATGACGAAGGAAGCAAGGATGATGCCTATGATAATCCAAGCCAGGGCTGCTTTGCTGACATGGTTGTGGCCTCCGTCGATCACGATTATCGCTCTTCGGGCAATATTTGTGGCTGAAGCAGTGATAGTGCAGATGAGATTAGATGCCGTGACGCCCATATTGTTCACCTCGCCTCGGGTCATTGCTTTAGTAAGAGCAGTGTTGCCCTGGGTGGCTGCACCGGAAGGCATAACCAGAAAGATAGCAGAGACGATGAGGATTGACAACATTATTATTTGTGTGGGATTATTTATTGCAGTGACTGGAACAGTAGGAGACAGCCGAGATGCTTTAGTAGGTTTTGGGGTATTTAACGAAGTGGTACTGAGCTCGAGAAGTTCTGTACGTTTTGCGGGAGCCGAGTAAACTAACTAATGGGAACAAGAAGAAGACGAGAACTGGTGGGAGGAAAGCTCCCCTTATATAGACAGCCGGAGGGCGGGTTACTGATTGCGCAAAAGATACGAATGATGAACTACCGATTAGATGTATATAGTGGCAGTGAATGAAGGCCGGCGAATGGTAACCTTGGAAGTGTTGAAAGAGAAGCAAACACGATTGCCTACCCACCAATCAGGCATAAGGCGTGGTAGTGAATACGAGTAGATCACTGGTTTCTCAGCCGATTTATTACATATGGAATGAACATGATTATTTATCTACCAATCAGCTGTACGGCGTCGATGTGAATGAAAGAGGATTGCTGATAATTCGTTGTATAATTGGTAGATACGACCATCTATCCACCAACCAGGTGTACAGTGTGGTGGTGAATATACTCAGATTGATGTAGAAATACGATCGTCCGCCCACCAACCAGGTAACAGCGTAGATATAAATGCAACGCCGCCGGTAGAAGTTTGCACCCACCAGCCACGCCAAAAAAGATTTTCTGCCTGCTTCGCCTGCATGGAAACAGTCACGGGGAAATCACTGCCACAAACGATGAGAGTAGAAAGAAACACAAATAAGCTGGCCGGACTGGCCCGAGCTTTGGCCAGGAACGCTAACTTGCTGTATCGTGCAGCAGTTCCTATACCCGTTCCCATTCCGTTCGTTCTTGAATTATTATTCTAGTTTCGTCCTGATATCCTGAAAGGACTATCGCCACGTGGTTCAATGGGTCCGACACACATGAAGAATGTCTACTACTCTAGACATTCACGAAACTGAGAGAGTACCATCCAGCTATCCGCCTAGGTTGACATGCATGCCATTCAAGTGTCTCTTTAGGTCTTTACGAGCTTAGCACTCGAGGCACTCTTCTACCATAGCGCAAGGATGGTCTTATGACTCAGGTATCAGAAGAAAACGCACCAATATATGCATTCCTGCTTGCCGTTGTCATATTAGTTTAGTATATACTGGAGGTATGATTGCTTCACCCCATAATAGTCTTTTGTATTATATCTCGGGCATTTATTCAGACGCCATTCATTATGTCTACATCTTGGTTAGACGTAGGTAAATACCATGTGTCCTAGCAGTATTTATATTTAGGTGAAGTTATACACAGCGAAGTGTTTCACTTCCATCGCGGAAGATCGAAAGATACTTCGGTTGACTTGACTCGTTACGCACCTTAGGTATGGTATATTATAGAACTGTATTTTGACTTTGATATCAAGTGCGAAACAAGTTTATATGTATTAGCAATCCGTCGTGGTTGATGATTGTTTTAAGGAGATTTACGTGTCGTCTAATAGAGCCGACTTTCAGTGAAAGCGTATTACGATCATGAGACAGAACAGCCAGTTGGCCTGAGCATAACCCAATGAATCCCAACACGTAAATCATTTACTTTCTTATTTATTTCCGAATACTACCTAGATTAAGTTTCTGTGAAGAGATAAATGTACCCTATCTACAAGTGTGTTCATTCGAGATGATCGTACGTTTTAGGTTCAACTTATTTATCAAGTGTGCCACTAGAATACACATAGAATATGTTACAGCAATTAACAGCGCCTAAACATAAGCTATCAGTTTTGACGCTTGATCTCGCGGCATAGGCCTCATTCCTCAGATTCGTCGATCTACTTCCAGCGCTTAGAGCACCGACTTACTCTTTCGCGGTTCTTTCTCTGACACGTTGCTGGTTCCCTCTCAACCATCTCTTCGTCGGACGAATCTCGGGGTCTCTTGAGTGTTACAAGACTGTGATCACCCTCAATAAGATCTAACAATCCCGCCACAGGTTGTTCATGATTTGGTAGATCGCTTTCTCGAAGGGCGCTGGCCACTGGTGTTAGATCCTGATGTTGGTCGAGGGCGTAGCGGATCAATTTCCCTAGGGCAGTGCACCAAAATTTCAGTTGTTCCAAGTTGGACGGCCAGTTGAACTTGTTCTGTAGGAATTGAACGATTGCGTCCAGCGGAGACGTGATATCTTTCGCCTCTAGAGTCGCGCCGCGACCAGCGGGATCGCCCATGCTTAGGTTACATCTCTTTCTAGGCAAGGAACTTAGGCAGGGCTGTGTTCGTAGAAAAGCGTCTAAGGTGCAAAGACTTGCTTCAAAATATGCCCTTTCAGAACCCCTTAGTATGCCAATGAAGAAGCAGTGTAGAAAGCAGTATGCTCCCAATACACAAAGGCACCAGGGTCTGCACCATGAGATAAGAGCAACTCAAAGATGCCTCTCTCAAGTACATGACCGAATTTCTGGTTGCGTTTATGCCTAGTAAAGGAGGTCAAGTCAGGAAGATTATTCAACGTAAATTTACGCATAAAGAAGGCTAGAGACGCATAAACGTCGAATTTTTTAGTCCTTATAGAGACTGTATTTTGGTCGTTCTCGCGCTTGAGGAGGAATTCGAGCATCTCTGGCGTGGGCGAGGGACTTTCACCGGAAGCGAGGGCCATCGGTGTAAGAGCTGCAAAGAGCGGCGAGTATTGGAATATAAAGAAGTACCCAGGGTCTTCTTGAACCTTCAACCGAACGTATGGGGCGAGCTGATGTCTGACGACTTCCTCACGGAAAACTACTCGCGGATCACAGGATCCGAGGGCACCCCCAATAGTAATGTGAGAGTTTCCCACCATTTTGACGACAGAGTTTTCATACTCGTCAAGGATCTTAATGGTATCCCCAAAGTCTGGTGCCATTGTTTTCAGGGCCTCGACGGCATATAGTAAAGCTTGGTTTAAATTCCCAATGAACAAGCCTTCATTTTGACCGGGTTCTTGCCTAATAACTGATGGGCTACGTAAATTCACATAGGAAGTGGTCTTCAGCAAAGCGAGGTATGACCTAGTAATGGCGTTATAGCGTGCCAAGTAGTCGCTCATCTCAGTTGTAAGAAGAAAGTCCCTCACTGTTCGATGGAGAAATTCGATACGGTTATTGCGCGTCTCGAGTAAACCCTTGGTTCGAGCATTGATCCGACGTCGGATTTGATCTCGTCGTCTCGAAGATTGTGCTTCCGAAGGGACACTCATGGGACATTTGATGGCGTAGTCTTGCTCCTCAAGTTCCTTCTCTAAATGCCAGTATATGTCGGCTTTCATTGGCTCGAATGTATGGATAGCGACTTGCAAGGCACCTGCCATCTTTGGGTGGTAGATGGTGTCTACGCTATCCAGCATGTGCTTGAAGAGGCGTTGTAAGTCCTTGGGTAAACTCTCTAATCTCCTCCACATATCGGCCACGGTGTCGTCATTCGACAATCCTTCACGCAGCGACCTTGTTACGAGAAACACCCAGAGGAATACCCCTTCGGCCCTTTTGGCAACCTGTTCTATCAGATCGTGTTTCTCTTTTTCGCCAATCTCAGTAGAGTTAATTGCCCATCTTGGATGTGTTTGGAGTTGTTCTCTTGCAAAGAGCTCAATATCTTTTCGAGTTAGGTCGTGCATATACAACTTTTTCAGATTGTTGGCACTAAAGCTGTCCTTAAATACTACCTAAGGCCGACTAGACAAACAAATTTTGATGTTTGATGACCGAGACATGTCCCGCAAAACGTTGCAAAGCTTAATATGGTTATCTTCGTACTCGTCAAAGCCGTCGATGAAGAAACAAAACTTGAGTGGCATGTTTTCTGCTACCGCCAGGGCACGGAGCGTATCCGATAGTTCATTGGTTGCCCACGGCTTCGAAGAACTAAGGGATATATTGTGTCCAGCATCACCCCAGCGAATGGGGCAAACGATCGGAATAGACTTGGGGCAATTCCTGAAGATATCAAATAGCAACGACTGGAGGAGGCCCTGCTGAGACTTTTGCATTGTCGTTCCAGCGCTTCAAAAATAATGGGCAGCAATCACGAGCTCTTTTGAGTCGACCCATCTTTCCAGTAACTCACGAGTCTGGGGATGGTCTGCCAAGAACTTCATGAAGGTAGACTTCCCAGACCCAGCCCTCCCGGATACCCAGAAGACGCCTGTTCCGGAACAGAGCCAGTTCGACAGGTGTGAGTCCTCGAATGCCCAATGGAAAGTGTTTTTATGAGCTCGCGAGATTATACTGTGTCTAATTGGTCGACAGTCATAGTTTAAGCTGGCAATGACGGCGTCTGCTTGCAGGCGTTCCTCAGCTTTGACTAGGTTTGACAGCAGCTCTATGAACAGCTGTACTTGGGCCTCAGAAAAGACCGACGGCGTTTCAGCGGTATCTACTGGGTGCGACTCGAGCTCCAATCGTTTCAAGTCGTTGGATATAGACTCTATGATAGATGCCTGTCTTACCCTGGTCATATCATTTCTCATGGATTCTACTGTCTTGCTCAGTTGTGAAATCTGATGACTGGGCAGACAACCATCAGTATCGTAGCCCGAGAGCGTGTGCCATGAATTAGTGTCAATACCTGAGAATTGAGCTAATATGGAGCGATATGACTTTTTGGGTCCGCTCCAGCCGGCCTTCGATCGCGGCGATTTTATGTCTACCGAGCTCGGCTTTAAAAGCAGCTTTCACACTTCTCCAGAGTCGGAATCTTTTGCCTCGGATCTTGAGAGCTTGAAGAGCGTCAATCATCTCTCGGCAGTCCTGCTTACACGCCATCGAGAGCTCTTGAAGAGCCAGCGCATCTCCGGATGACTTCTGAGAGCATGTCGAGCTTTCGAGGTGTGCGCTTAAATCCTCTAATTTGGTATAAATGTTTTCAATGGCTAAGTTTTCGGTAGAAGCCCCTTCTTTGGATCGGAGAATGACTGTGGTGGCCGAGATCAACTTAGCAGCAAAGTCGACAAATGTGACGATGCTGGAAGCGACGTTAAGAGCAGAAATTGGATCCATGGTAGTCTCATGAATCACGTTAGTTTTGGGTGTTAACGAAGAGTGACAGCCAGGCCCTTATGTAGGTGCACTTGGCGCTGCGCCCCCTTAAGACCGTGGCTATACCGCATATGCATGCTGATTCACACGTATATGATTTGGAGAACGGTTGTGGCAGAACATGTAAGGAGAAATTTTGCATTGCAGGCATGACCACGGTCGGGATGGATGCTCAGACGAGCAAGTTATAAGTAAGACGATTTATTATCTTCGTGATGTTTCGCAATTGAAGTCACAGTAAGCCCAAAGCCGGTGTGCGCCTTAACAGTGAGTTGTATGTACCTTTAACCCTTCTATGTGTAGGTCTATGGTCCGGGCGCAATATCGGCGGGGATGAAATTTGGAAAGGGCGAGATTACACGCAGCCCAAGATAACCTATTGCGCCCTTCGGCTAGAATACATTATTTCTATTGCGGTTTATAGCACCCCATGAAGAGCTAGTTCTCCAATATGGGGAACAGAAAGGAAAGGTCGAAAGCTTTTACTTGCGGACGGGATGACCCATTAAAGATTTTGAACCTGGGTACCTGGCTGGTCTAAGAGCGTGGTGTAGGTTTTAGACTGATGCCTATAGTTTACACGCGCTCTTATTGATAAATAGTCATCCAGATCTGGCCTCCCACCCGGTGGAACGAAGACGGATGGAAATAGGGTACCTCATATACTTCTCCTAATTATCTTCTCTAATGAGACGAGGAGTGAATGACCTACACCAGTGCACACGATCCCCTATAGCCCCCTATACCATGAGGAAGCTCGAATTCCGAGATCAAGACACAGATGTTTCTACATAGCATATCATCTAAGATATAGTAAACCGATCTGTTAATGCTTGCAGTCAAGATAAACTGGCTTTTCCAATATGCCCGTGATATCGATCTCAATTGGCTCGTGAGGACCTCTCCCGTACCGGACCTCTCTCCCGTCAAGCCCCTTCGCCAATAGCTCATTCTTTGCCCCGTATTCCCACCACCGAATTCTATTCCATTGTAAACGCTGGCTGCCGGAAAGTGTAATGGTATATTTATGACCAGGCTTGAGGTTGTCTACGCCATTCGCAGTGCGTCGTCCCGAAGACCCGGTGAATAAAGCCGAGAGCGTCAATGGTTGGTTAGGGTACAGGGTGTAAAACAAAGATTCGTCCAATGGTATCGCGACCTTCTGTGGCAAGGGGATGCGGCAATTCGTTCGCGTAGTCTGCTTAACGACACTGTTGTCCGCCAGGTCCGTAATGACCAAGGCGCAGCCGGACTGTGTTATTAATCGAGGGGATAAGTCATCTGCAAAGATTGTAATAGCATTGGTATGATGTGAGGTAACTGTGAGGCTCAGTTGTGGAGGCTCATCAGAGGAGACCGAGTATGTAGTAGGATTGAGACTAAGGCTCGCCGAAATTTGAGGAATGTTGCTCGTCATGTCGTTGTACATACACTAGAGGCACGACATATAGCAATGGTCATCCAGATAACCTCACATAGTGGTTAATGCATTCAGAAGCAGAGGAAGGTTGTCTAGATTAAACTAGTACGATCCGACTACCTGGATAGATCCACATCCACATTCAAGGGTCTCCGGCCGACCCGCACAATCATATAATCCCGATTCTAGTCTATATACAGCAGAATCTGACTTGATACCTCTATATATATATTCTCTTGAGGTAAAATGCTTTATTTTAGCCCCTGATGTAGACAGGGTTCTCGAAGGAATTAATAAAGTCTGGATAGGTAGCTATTGGTAGAGAGTGCCCGCCAGGCGGGGGCGATACTAAGTAGAGCGGATAGCCCACCCCCGCGTACCCCATAATTTTATCCGCCCACACGTGCGCCAAGCTTATATATAGATGAATGTCGTCAACAGCTAAATACTGTAACTGTCCATTCGGCTGGATAAGCGCGACGGACGGGAACTATGTGAAACTGTTTTTTCGGACAAGTTGGATCGCAGATGTAATATCAATGTTAAAAAAATAATACTCTAGAATACACGATTCTTTAGTGGGAGGTACTGGCATAATATGACATTGTTGTCTGGAGTAGGACGGGTACCCAAGGGTTCCGGATATTTGACGATTCTGTTTTTCTTTAGACTGTGCTCCGGCTCCCGATAACGAAGGCCGTCAATAGGGGCCGGAGCATTGAGTGTTCAGTCCTGCAGAAACGCATAACCAATCACATGTAGGTGTTAGTCTGACAATTCAAGCTTTCCTCCCACATGTACGACTCGGCAGAGTCTGACTGAACTCTACATCTGTGCTCAATTCAATACTCTCATTGGTTGGGTCTAGTTTCCGGGCTCGAGTTGGCAGGGCCTAGATTGTATATACGAGGGAGCATATGTACACCGAAAGTTACGCCGTTCAACCGAAGGCCTCGATCATCCTTTAAACTTTATGGAAATCCTAGTAATCGCGAGTTTAGGGTTCACACTCTTGATCGAGCCCTATCTAGTCCGCTGTGGACTGCAACATGGATCTCTCTGTCTCGTGTTTCGTTCTGACAAGGAAGGGGGAAAGTTCAAGGTCGTACATGGTTCGTACTCAGGGGTGCTGGAGGACGAGACGTTGAGAATGGAAGCAGACCTTGGAATGCAGCTATTTATACTGTGCCATTATTCTCTTAGTAACATAACAAAACCAGCACCACTATATATCGAAGAACTCCTCCAGAGTAAAAACCAACAATAGACTGCGTAGTATTTATATGTCTGGCTATATAGTGACTCTGTCACATTGATAGAATCTCGAAAATGCTAGTATTGCAACCACTACGGAAGCAGATCAGGAATCTTCCAATGTTTGATCATCTGTTCCTTAAAATCCTTATATTTTCCTGTATTTGTTCTTCGTACGCGCATATCCTCCCGGTGTACCCAACAAAGCTATGGTTTCGCAAAGAAACGCCCGCCGTTAACCAAGCGGGGAGAAACGGAGAGAGCTTCCCCAGAGACTTCGCAACGGCCTTGGGAGTTGCCGTGGTTGTCGTTACGATAGTGACGACGTTAATATGCGTGTTCGCACACTGCTGGCGACAGATCCTAGACTGGGGCTGGGGTAAAAACAAGAGTGTCGCTAGGAAGAAGAAGAAGAAATGCAAGGACGAGGAGGCTTGGTTCTGCGGGGCTGATCGCGGGCTGCCGATGCCGCAGTTCGACATCCTGGAACCAGAGAGCGAGCCGTTCGCTTTGTCCATGCATATCCATGACCGTGACTGGGATCCAGAGGCGTTATACGGTCACTACATTCCGGTTTTGCATCCACGTAATGCCGCCCCTGGTGCGCGGACGAGATCGAAGGCTCACTGGAGTAACTCGGGTAGGGCGCTACCAAGTTGGCTTGACCCGGAGGAGATTGAACGTCCCGCAAGTGTCGCTTATTTGTTGGATCGCCCTTGAATGTTCTTAGTCTTATTTCCAGACCTCTTTTGGTGCGTTATATCAACTATCGTGAGTCTCCACGCCTTGATAACAATACCTGACCAGCCCCTATAGTTTTTTGTGTTTCGGAAGTCATCTGTCACTCTCAGCGGCAGCCCTCGTTAGGGCCCTATCACTCATGGGTTTTGAGGACTTGTGATATTACGTAGCATTATTTCCTGAAAATATAACATGGAATAGCAGATTGTTGGGGTCTCGCCAAGTCTATTTCTGTATGTCGTAGCCTGCAAGTGAGAATCCTTTACTGCACGGAAAGCCGTGGACAGCGATGCGATACTGTTCATATCAATGGTCATTAATTAGGGACATATTCACTTGTTCTAACCCTCTGAAGCTTGAAGTACATAGAAACGAATGATAATGAAATGTGAAATGTTACTGCGGTAGGAACTTTTGTAATACCATCAGCAGCATCAAACCTCAAAGGGAAGTATACAAGTCTCGTACCGTTTTACCGAAAGATTGCTAATGGGTCCAAAACCCTACACCGTTTTTCTGCAGGGAGACATTTGTTTCAAGGGACTTGCCGCTATGGTAAGTTAGGAGATGGAGGAGCGCGCTAGGGGTAGATATCGACAACGGTTCAAGGCAGGGATCGATGTCGATGTTATCCAGCTGTAAGGGACACAAAGAATCTGCCTTGGTACTCTCTGTAAAGTCAAGCAGTGGGGTGCCGAGTAAACATGGTGAACAAGTTGTTTGCGATAATCTCCCTGGGTGTAGACTGACCAGGGAATCTAGATGAGAGTAGTATTTGTCTTTGCTGCCCAAGCCATTGGGATGTGCTATCTCGAGGGTAGCCTTTGGGTACCCATCTCAGTGGCGCGTTTCATCAATTGATGAGGCCTAGAAAGGCGAAGGCTGATTGGTATCACGCGATGTCCAAGTAAGGAAATCGAGCATTGATGAACGTATCGTATCGGAACTTTAAGTGATTGCGGTATAGACAGTGACAAAGGGGCGGCTGGGGTTTATTTTAAGATCATATAACAGAAATTGACATGTAACGTAACTTTCTATGAAGGTGAAGTAAGAAACGTGCTTGAGGCGCCACCACATTGCTAGCCTACTACTTCACGGTGTTGTGCTACCTACCTGCAGTGTCTGCATACCAGTTTGCAAAAACATGCACGCTCAAAGCGGCTCATTCAGTACCCAGCTGACGCTAGATATTGAGCCTATGTTGAAACAAGGATAGGGTTCTCAGTCTGAAGTCTAGCAGATGACTTGTCACTTGTGAGTTCCGATGTGCACGTGCTGCTCCCCGCGAAAACCAGATGCAAATGTGTCCGGATCTCCGTCACATGACTAGCCCTGTCGAGACAACGCTTATGCAGCCATCCCGATGGATCACCAAAAAAGCATCGTCGCTTCGTGGTTGTCTTGTAGGTATGCCTAGTTGAACTTCATGATTCGTACAATCAGAGACATTATTGTCCCTTCATACTATTTCAAGTTGACTAGACAATTGGGAAATTGAATCGCATACGAATGATTCCACGTACAGAGATATTGCTGGCCTGTCAACGGGGTTAGCATACGTGGCAGACAGCTTACGATACAACAAACGGTTGTTCCGGCTGAATGGGATTTCCCAGGACCGGCCACGTTTTCACTGAACTATCCCGGGAGCTTGCCACGCTTCCTCAGGATGAATAAGACAAGGCGTCGAGGAGTTCCCAGCACTAACACTAAGGCTAGGTAGCTGGGTCTTCCGATCTGACAGGTCGTCTGTCTGCTAATGACTGGTCAGTGATATGGTGCTACGGGCCTGACGGTTGAAATTCAACGGTCGTTGAAGATTTCGCGTGGAGCCTAATCACAGCAGAAACACCCTTAGTAGGACAATGCGGACCAATGAATCTGGTTCCGTGACAATGAAACCTCGGGCGAGTACAGTGGCTCGGGGTCGGGGTTAGGAAAAGTGCATACTGCGGCTATGTGAAGATAGAATATAGTACCTATACTCTAATCAACCCTTTGATACAACTTGTACTTGCTGTAAGTAGTCGCTTGGATCGATCAAAGTGGCTATGTCTGACCTCATACTCAACCCAGATCATCGGCTGATGAACCAATTGACTTGCGAGTTCCGGTGGGCTGGGACCAGAGGCTGCCTCAAGCGCTCAATGCATAGCGTATGAGCAAACTTAATTTTTTTTTAGCGTACATAGCGGTAGTATACTGTGCTGCGAGCGAGAATTCAGCCGAGAGCTGTCACAATTGCCAGGTTTCGGGATGGAAAAAGTACCATGCTCACGGTGTGTGGCACATGCTATGTTGTGTTGCATCCCTCTCGTTTGTTGTATCATTCCGTGGCACAGAACAGATAGATGGTGTCCTCATGGAAACCTAATAAGGCATGGTAGACTGACATGATTGTGTTAGACATGCGCATAGCGTGTGTTTGCGAAGAAGAGAGACAAGACAATATGACCACATGGGTGCCGAATGACCCAGTAGATCTGGATAATTTTGACGGTAAATAATGGGTCACATCCATTACCTAGTACTTTGGAGGCAACTATTGGATCATGGGACGGTTGTATCATGCATCACACTGTAATCGACACGGTGCTTCCACACTCATGGGCTCATCGCTCACCCATTACTGGGCTAATGGTTCCGAGGGGAAGGAATCGGACAGCATGAGCAAATCGAATCCCCCTATCAGGGACTGCCCCTCGACCCTCGAATAGGAATGTGAAAAGTTCATGCACCCTTGTTGACTCTATACGAAGCTTGCCTTGCAATTTGCCTTTTTAAAAATTTAATTTTGCCCGCTTTGATTAATGCTGTCCATCTGTTGGGACCCGTAGGATCTAGGGCACTGTAAGACCGGGGGCTGGAAGAGATTACCAGATCGTAGCGATGAGTTCGTGCTTTTTACCGACCCTCGATTTGAATGAGCATGGGGCCCCCAAAATTCACCTCGATTATCGGCACTTTAACAGTCATGCCCAATTCGAGCACATGTTGTTGTGAAGTCTTATACTCCGTATTGGCCGTGGATCCAATGTATGTTGCCCACAATGATTGCTGGCACAATAGTAGCGTGGCTAGACCTGTAGGCCACTGAGACCAGTCACAAGTCACAGCTGGCTTGTTGTTCTTGAAACAGTAGTGGAAATGAGCGCACGGCACACCCAGGAGATCGGGTCGGAGGAGGCACAAGCAGCGCGAAATTTTTCTCTCTTCTCTTTTAGTGCAGAGTACAGGAAATTGTTGTTTGTGTTAGCGTAGAAGCAATAGCACATTGCACAGCAGTTTGGCACGGACTCTCGACGTCTTAAGTCATGTAACGAAAAGGAGGATGCCGAGGATGCGATGAAAAGAGTGATGCAGCGGGGGCATCAATATCAGCAGTAGCGTATACTAGCAAGTAGTGCGTATGGACTACTGTACTATGTAATATAAATACTTAGACTAGGTAGAAGGAAACAAAGGCCCGGGGACTCGGTTCTACCCGCTAAGGGCCCGTGGCAAGGGTGGCTCGGTGGGCGAGGACAGTGTTCAACGGGGAGACGGGCACTTTGGACTGGCAGACGAGCTGATTCGAGGACGTGGACTAATAATTTGCCCCATTCCATCTTCCAAATGCTGTGTCTGATAGCCCCACTTGGGTGGCACACCTACTCCATAGCAAGTTAGCATTTCGTCTGTCTAGTATACTCCTACGTCGTATGGGGAACCTAATGATGCTTTTTTCAGCATTGCTTACCTACACTAATAGCCACCATCACTGTAGCTATTGCACTAGATTGCGCTTGTGAATTTGCTAGTCCATAGCTGACGTTTGCTTTTCCTACTGTGTGCCGTATGCTGTGCACCCTCACACGTATGGGATGGTACGCTCGCCCGTCCTATGCGCATCCGTGTACCTACATATAGGTACCTAGGTAGGTTATGTGTAGTGGACCTGGTATAGTGCTACATACAACACAAGGCAGTTGGTCCTTGTGCGGTATGATGATAGGTGGGTACTGGGTATTCGTTGGAACTGGGAACTGGGAACTGGGAACTGGAGCTGGAGCTGGAACTGGAACTGGAACTGGGGACTTGGACCGGATGCCCTGAACCCACGTTGGTGGGATCATAGTGTACACTGCCGCCGCCCAGTCGGGGGGTTCCCTTCCTGACAGAGTGCCTGTACTGTGCAGATGTGCTACATGTCAACCAAGGTAGGTACGCTGCGGAACATGATTCCACGGTTCCGTCACTATTGCAGGACACCCTACGGGCCCGGTAAATAGACTTGTAGTGGGTACAGCCGTACAAGCTCCAGCGCTAGTCCCACTTCATCCGGTATGGGTCTGGTGAAGATATGCAAGGAAGTGGAGCGGTGGTCACTGGCCAACGAGATGTGGCAAAAGCGACAAGGGCTAGCCGTTGCAGGCAAACAGGACCGAATCATTGAGAGACATTTGGACACACCCACGAGAATGGGTGTCGCAAGACCCCACCGACAAGTTCCGCCTGATTGGGCTTCCCATCTGATCAAGCTTATCTCATACCATCCTTGCGTACTGGATACTTACCGTACGGAGGGTTTCGAGGGTTTGACAGGCCACCGGGCTCCGTCTTTTTATATTTCTTCTCGCACGGCTGCATCCAAGCACCCAAGCACCCACGCATCCACCCTCCCCATACTGCGCAGTGCACCGAGAACGTCTAACTGGGTTCACTGGGGAAAAGCAAGGTATTTCGCCGGGACCGTGAAGGGATGCCTCTTGCAGTTGTTTTCCCTTAGATACCTGGCATCTCAATGTCTCTCCCAATACCAATACTTGCAGCAAGAGAAGGGCTGGTGTGTGATAAAATTAGGTCTTGATCCTGATTTAAGGCTTGTTGTTCGCGATACTATAAGTGTGTAGCTTTCCATGCGAGTATAGTAAGTAAGTATCAAGCGAGGTGCGGTAATTATTCCATTTTACCGAGACTTATGGTCGGTTCAAGGCCCAGGAGCCCTTTCCCCCCCTGCCCACTACCACCAGTAGTGGAGAGAAGGTACAAACACTATGTAGGTACCTAGTTAGTGTACATGTAGCGTATTATTCACTGCACTTGGTGTTCCAGAAACCAGAATGACCAATCAACCAGGCCCGTTCATCTGCGTCCCAGCCCGCTTTTGGTGCGACTGGTTCTCTTCTATCTACCTACTACCTACTCTACTCACTCTACTCTACCCTCGCCCTCTTCTTGTCCATCCCTTCACTTCTCTATTCGTAAATGGTCTGAGGCTTCTGTCGCTGCCTGGCTCTTTTTCTCTCGCCAACGGCCAACCCTGTTTTACTCTCCTTCTGCATGGCCCCGGACGCCTTGGTCTTTTAACGTTCGCTCCGAGTTTCCTTCGTGCAATGTGTCTTGCCTCGAACCCGAGAGTGTGTTAAGGTTGCCTAGTTGCGAACTGCGTCACGCCGAGCGAGTCAGCTCCTATGCCTTGAATAGCACCGACTCCTAATTAAACTTCGACTACGACCCAACGCGACGGTTTTCCCCAGCGAGCTTGTGCTTGCTTATTGTATTTTGCCCCTCCCACGTCTCATAAACTCATTATCTACTCGAAACTTCCACGTCCCGCCGGTCCTGTCTCTTCTCGATATCCAGACACCCCAGTTCAATCGGGGGAAAGGAGGGCTGCATTACGATCGCGAGCTCGCCATTGAACCTTTACGAAAAGACCAATCATGCTTTCCATACAAGTAAGCTTATCACCGGGTCGTGGATCCCACTAGACAGACCTGAATGACAGCGGCGCATGTTTCTCACTTGCTCTTCTATTTTGTTCTTCATATGTAGGAAGCATGAGCAGCAGACTAACAATAGACCAATCGATATAGCCCGACACCAATCTCGCCAGCATAATGGCCACCCCAGAACCGCGGCTGGGTAAATCGCCACCTTCTGCTCGCGAACATCGGATTACGAAAGATGGAAGGCATTTGTGGTACCAGCTGGATGTTCTACAGCAACCTGAGCGTGCTCGTGCTTGTGGTTCAGGCCCTAAATGTTGGTAGCTTCTTGGATCTAGTATTATTGTTATTATTATCTGCGAATCTAACATCAACTGTAGCTTCTGCCGATCGCCGTCCCGTTGATCCTCCACCGGTCGTTATCCTGAGGGTATTCGAAGGCGAGAATCGGGAAGGAGCAAGAGACATCACATTTGACTACAACGTGGACTTCTTCTGCTACGCCTCTCTCGAACACGCCCGTCCGATGGCCCATGGAAGAGTGCAGACGCCCGCAGCCACATCGCCTCCCGTTCTTACAGGATTTCCCGTCTCGGGCTGCTGTTATCTCGACCGGCCTGATCCTGCCGGCTACTTTTTATTTCCGGATCTCTCTGTCCGCCACGAGGGACGATATCGCTTAGTATTCAGTCTTTACGAGCTGATCAAGAATGAAGGCGATCTTGACAGGGATGCTCCAGAACCCGAGTCAGGCAGCGCGCAGCTTCCAAGCGATGCCTGTCATCGAATGGATCTTAGATCGGCCGATTTCACTGTGTTCAGTGCCAAGAAGTTCCCAGGTCTCACCGAGAGTACCACTCTTAGCCGGACCGTCGCTGAACAGGGTTGTCGTGTACGCATAAGACGTGATGTTCGTATGAGAAGACGTGACACCAACGCGAAGCCTGCTGGTGGCGACGAGTACAACAACAACAACGCCGAGGAAGAGTACGCAAAACGTCGTGGCACACAGACGCCTGACGGATTCCGGGGCCGTTCCATGAGCAATTCGAGCATGGATCGAACATCCTATTCCGATAGACGGCCTTCTAATGTTGATTATGCTACCGCACCACCCCCACCTGGGTATCAAACGAGCAAACCTTCGAGCGCTCTGCTCAACTTTGGACAATCCACAAATGGTTTTGCTCAGCCATCGTATGGATCTATAAGTGCTTCTCATCCACAATCAACTCCAGTGTCTCCTGCACAAACCGTCTTTCCTCAAGGAACAAACGTAAACCTACCTCCGCCATCACCCAGTTATTCGAATCCTGCTTATCCGCCTTATGAGCCGTCAGAAACCGAAAGCAAAAGACACTCCACTTCATATCCTCCTATCTCGGCTAAACCACCGCTGAGGGCCGTGGAGCCAAGATCTTCTATCAGCTCTAACGTGTCCACGGAGAACGGACCCCGTCCAATCCTTCCATCCATCAGTTTCCCCAGCCCACCTGAATCGTCGCCGTACTCGGAATATGGTGCATACCAACTGAAAGGCGGCCTCTACCCACAACCAGAAAGTCGGCAAGTTAAACGGTCGGCCGATGAGTCGTTTGCGTCACATCAGCAACAAATGCGCGATATCCGAGGCGACCGCTTACCCATGCCGCCTAACTACCAACCATCAACGAGTTACACGAGGGCAGACGGCAAGCAGGCGTATCCCCCTTCTCATCTCTGGTTATCATAGACGTTGTGGCGTGCACATATATCTTTTTTCTTCTTCCTCTCTTCACTTAAAAGGGTTATTCCCCAATTAGCGTATCTAAACAAGTTGCGAACCTGGGTCAAGGAGTCTACTGGCGTTTCGAAGGTTTGGTTCTACTCTTCATACGCCATATGTACATACGGAGATGGTGTTTTATTTCTCCTTCATTTATTCACATTATTTGCACTCCCCTCTATGACCCGGAGCCAGGGTCTAGACAATCAGATGTTAGAACAAGGGACGGCTTTTCTTATGTCAGGTCTGGTCCGAGACGCCGAATTGAGACGGCTCGGCATTCACACTCTACACCGGCAGGTTGTGGCTGTTCACATTGCATTATTCCCATGTTTCTCATGTGATACATGAGGATGATGAGCGATAGGATACACGCGTCATGAGAATGACGTAGAGGTGGCTTCTGGGGAGCGTTGATTTGCGTATGAGGCGTAGTAGACAAATGACTGTGCTTAGTCAAGCGATGAGTTTGTGGCATTCGAGTATATATAATGTGCTCTAGTCTAGGTTAACTAGAGAAGAGGTGCAATTTTCAGACTGTGTTGACATTACTCTTGTGACTGTACTTTCACGTTAGGGAAGTATGTAGGTAATCTTGATAGTGAAAGATTAGGTTCAATGTTGTTTGTATACGGAGTACCTATGAAACAATAGGTAGCTCATACAGTATGCCGACGGATGGCAAGCAAAGTGAAACGAAACGTGGATATTGGGATTGCCAGTTCATCTAACTAGGCGGTACAGTAATGTCACATAAGGGTATAGTAGGTAGTTGTTGTAGGGTGTTGTAGGTTTGGGTGACACATAGCACTACCCACTAGTTACCCACTAGCCCGCTACCCACCGCCATCCCATGCCTTTGGGTACGTACGTGGGATGGATCAATGGTTGCCCCCCCAACCAAATTTGTTCGTCCGTGCCCAAGCAACCAAAACATATACCCCCGGGTCACCTCGACAAAGCTTGCGCTACCACTCACACCACCTCGTCAAACAATTTCTTGCCATGTTGAAAGACCATTTGGTGGTCCAAAGCTTGAAAAGGTGACCTCCGCACCCCAATAGCATAGCTCTCGCTCCCAGCTTCATCCGGGGCCACGAAGAAGCAAGCCATAAGGACAGATACAACCACTCCCACCAACCCTCTCGGGATTTCTCATCCGCCATGGCGTCGGAGCCCAGACGGCCGCCTACACGAACGGGCAGCGGCTCCCGGCCGCCCACGTCGCGGTTCCAGGAGGGCTCCATGAACGACAGGACCAGCGCTGCACCGCCCGCTCAGTTCATGGGACCCGAGCAGCTCAAGAACTACGAGAATCAATTCTACGCTCAACCTCCGATAATGCATGAGGCACGCAGACAGCGGCCCTTCTCAGCTTCCGGAAAGCTCCAGGGCCCTACACCGCCCCAGCATATCGACACGCAGGAGCTGCAACAACAAAATCAGCCCGAGAAACACACCGTCACCCACAAGAAATCAATGGGGTTCTTCGGTCGTGTGCGTGATGTTCTGTTCCACAGAGGGGGGGGTCAGAATGGTCAAGGAGCTCCTAAGCAGCCGGATGTGCGTAGGAAGCACAGCAGTCTTCAGGAGCCGCTGCAGCGCCCAGAGATGCCGCCGCCACCCCGACCCGAACTTATGCAGCACGCAGGAAGATCGCAGTCCGAGGTGAACATTGCCCAGATGTTCCCGGATCCGCGAGGAGGGGGCGGGATTGGGGACCGGCCGTCTCGGGAGGACGTCCTGGCATCATACAACCAGCTCGTGGCTTCTGGCTTCTTCCAATCCCACGCGATCCAGTCCACGCGACATGCTGCTCCAACAGCAGTGGCTGGAGTGGGAGGACGACAGACAGCGGGATTGCCCATGGATAACAAGACTGCGCCTCGCCCGCCGGTGAGGATAACGTCTATCCATGCGACTGCGCGTCCTAGCTCCGTATCGCCCATGCCGGCGCGAGGTCCATCGCGAAGCCCGAACCCCCAAAACCGCCACAGCCGGGATTACACGTCGGTGGCAATGGCAGCACCACGCACTTCTCTGTCGTCGCTATTCAGGCCTTCCTTCCCGGACCTCAACACCAAAGACTCGCGGTATGCTCTGCGCGGCCGCAAGCGCACACGTGGCGATGACGCAGCCTCTCCGGAGCCTCAGTCCTCCTCTTCTACATCCTACTTCACACAACCCCTTAAGAGGGTGGCTAAGAAGCTAAGGGAGATGCCTTCCTCGTCCTCACAACTCAGCGAGAAGGCCATCATCAGGAAGAACAACCCCGTCTGCGTGACCCAGGAGCCGAGTGATCATCACGCTTCAGCAGACGGAATGATGCATCTTGTCCCGTCCGTCTCGAATGGCGGATCGCTATATCCCAACGAGCGCCCTATTCACCTTCGTTCACCGTCACCAGCTGTACCAGAGATGACGGCGACAGATCAGAACGAGCAGAGGAGTGAACGACGGGTCTACGAGCGAGCTACCTCTGCGACGAGAGCGAGGCGTCCGCGTAGAACGTTCTCGTATACAGTGACGGAGTCACCCCGGGTGCGAGGCAGACTTGCCGAACGCGAGCGGGAGCGCGACGTGGCATTCCACCTCCAGCAGCGCGGCTCGCCCGCCACGCGCACCGATGACAACACGAACAGAATAGTGACACGCAGCAGCCGGCCGACCACGCGTTCTCCGAACCCGCTGGGCCAATGGCAACGCGTGTCCCTGGAAGACACCATCATCCACCGGGACTCGGGCGATAGCACGCGGTCCCAGTGGGACTGGGAATGGGACCAGCGGCAAGCCACCGAGGTCCAGATAGCTTCGTCGGGACCCAATGTCACCAACAAGCTCAGGAAGCGACCCATCACCCAGTCCCCGTCTCCGCTGCGGGCCATCCCGGACGTCAACCGGAGCGTCCCCAAGACGCCGGAGCGCTGGCATCACAGTGGGAAGGCGTACCATCTCAAGGACCGCGGCTCGCGGCCCGATCTCGTGACCCCGGTCCGACAGTCCGAGGACAGCGGGAAGGGCTACGGGAAGGAGAACGACTGGCGCCACGTCGATGCCGACGGGGATATTGACCTCCTCGCCTACGAGACCTATAGGCCGCGGGAGAAGTACGAGCAGCAGCAGCAGCAGCAGCAACTGCATCAATGGCGTATAGGAAACGCTTTATAAGAATGTTGGGGTTTGTTTGTGTTGCATCTGTCTCTACTCTACCTCACTTATGATATGAATCAATTGGGGAGTTTGCCGGCGTTTATACCCACCCACCCTTTCTCCTCCCGTTTAGTTGGTTCAAAGGCGAGACTTCCGATACGGACGAGCTTGGAGACCACAGAACAGGATCGGATCGGATTTGCATGACTTGATTTTTTCCCCATTCAGAGACGGACTTACGTTGGTCGAATGGGTAAAGAAAGGGCTCGGCGTTTCTTGTTTACTGCTTTTTCACTTCTCCTATCCCCCCTTTTCCGCACCATCTGCCCATCATCCAACCTTCATTACCGAAACGCTTCACCTGATATGTCCCAACAGGACCAAGACGCAGTGCAACGGTATGTGTGATGGGATGGAACAGACGGACACGGATAAATGGCATGGAAAAGAAGGTGTCTTCCTCACGAGTTACGATCATGAAAACAAATAGAACGCACGAGATCACGAGAACAACAAAACCTGGAACGGGAAATGAAAGTACTGTTTTTGTTTGGCTTTGCTTTCTCGGAGACTTGGCTTTCTCCTATCTTCTGAGATACAGAAGAACAAAAAACGAAGAAAAAAAGAAAAAAAAAGGACACCAACCTACTTATGACCATGATGAAAACCTACTCTTAGATAATAGCGTTATTCAATAAAAAAGAACGAACCACTGTTTGCGATGGATTATTGCTATTACATTACGTCGACGATAAATCTGAAGTATCTGTCCTTAGTGAGAAAATGTTTGCTCATTAATAAAGGCAAACCGTACGAGTCCCATGTGCAACACTTCACCATGCGCCTGTTGCGTCACCTCAATTCATATAATCGTTCTACATCATATCAACCCTGTATGTTCTGGTACTTAGAAGTTTTTCATCAGAGTCACTGGTTATATTCCAAAACTAACTCTATTCAAAGATAGGAGTCCAAATTCGCATGGACCATTATATTTGGATACCTTCTCTCGCTAAGCCTAGCCTTCTATCTACCGCTCTTGAAAGTATAAGAGTGAACCCGGCAGGCACTAGAAGAATGCTAACGCATTGCGCCTTCTACCCAAGAAACCCTTAAGTTACAAATTGAATACCGAATGTTATGAACACGCTATGTGTGCGATATAACCCTTCAACGCCCGCCTGGTGGTGGTTTCTCTCATGACTGCCGAGTCCACAACACTAGCCTCTCCATCGCGATGAACTGGAGCGTACTTCTTCCTCCCAAATCCCTATCATGTCGTCATACTCTAACCACTGCCGCACAGCTCGAACGGAGAAAGAAAAAGGAGAAGGGGAAGCGATTTCTTCAGCCGCCGACCATATAAATAAATATACAAAGTTGGAAGAATCTGCGTCTTGTGCGGAATATGCTAAGAAAATCTAGTTGTGGAATAGACAAGGCCACTGAAAAAAAAAAAAGGGCTCGAGTGTCTTGTAGGTAAGCCGCTAAGCTAATTCCTGGACGATATTGCGTACCCTGATACTGATGTCTCGTGGATTGGCGACAAGGCTAGCGAGGGTTTTCGCTACACTTGTCGTGTCAGAAACAAAGGAGGGAGCACCGCTCCAGAGCATAGCCCCAAGGACAAATATTAAAATCGGAATCTATGTCATCATTAGCTTGAGATGCATGTTTATAGAGCTGTGAGGTACCTACCCAAACAAACCACAGCATTTTGTCGCTGCTGCCAGCTTTGAGCCTCTCGGCGTGTGCTCGCTGAAGAGTTTCCTGTTGTTCCTTTGTGATAAGATGTTTGCGTCCGATCTGGAGTAAGGCCGGAACTTCCTGGGTTTGTCCAACTTCTTCAGTTTGCGAGACTTCTTGAGTTTGTGGTGTCTCTATAGGGGCTTGGTCAAATAGTGTAGCGCATTTAGCATCTGCTTCAAATTCCGCCGCAGCTTGAGCAGCTGATGACTGCTTGATGTCCAAATCCTTTTGCGGGAAAATCTCTTCGTAGGAAGGAGGGGAATCTTTGTTTCCAAAAAACGGAAAGACTCCTCGTTTACTGTCGTTAGGGTTACTCGCTTGATCGCTTGTATCTCCTTGTCGTTGACCACGTATATTGGGAACAAGGGAGCTAATGCGTTGCATGACTGGAGCCGACTGCCAGTAAGCCTGATAATTAGGTAAGACGGGCATGGGCGGTAAGTTGGGAATCTGTGGGATATTGGGCATCTGGAGTTGTGGTAGGTTCTGAAGATGTATTGTTATCGTATGCTGGAATTGCTGTAGTTGAGTTGCGACTTGCTCCCGAATAGCTGCCATTGTGGCACTTGGAGAAGCTTGGCCTTCATCTGCCTCATTTACAACTGGTGATTGAGCAGTAGATCGACGGCGCGGACCAACAAAGCTACCCCTTCTTGTATCAAGCCAGTTACTATCTTCCTCGGTGGAAGGCTCTTCAGAAGAGTCATTGCTGTTAGTTGCTGTGGTTGAATCAAAATCGTCAGGCAGAAATTCTCGGCGATGCCTTGGCGTCACTGTGGGATTCTCCCAAATAGCCCGTGCTGGATTTGGGCTGCTGGCCCGACTGCGACGGCGTAAATCGACACTCCGAGAACGGAAGTTGTTTTGGCCCAGCTGCAGGTTTCGACGAACAGGTAAGGACCTGGCGACATCCATAGGTGTGAGGCCAGAAATGGATTGTACATCCCGATCAGCCCCTTTAGCAATAAGTCGGCTTACAACTTCAGGATGATCATTCATCGCCGCCATATGAAGTGCGGTAAAACCGCCCTTGTCCTTGATATGCACGTTGGCACCACGTGACAGTAGAGCGGCAACAAACCGAACGAAACCAAGAGAGCATGCAAGATGCAGCATGGTCTGTCCAGTGGACCGTCTGAGATTAATGCGAGCTCTATTAGGGCCCGCGTTTAGATCCATCATGTCAAGGATTCGAAGGAGACTAGCTTCGACGGCCTCCCCAGACTCCAGGCTAAAGCGATTAAATGTACCATTTCCATTAGTATGGGAAGATTGATCGCCTGAACCAGATGCGGAGGTCTGTGCAAATAAGATACTCCTTGCGAAATCTGCAGGATCTGCCGCTATTCTCCCGTACTGACCTGCCAACACTCCCAGCGCAGTACGGATGAGCTGGTCTTCGTCGTCATCCCTATAAATGAAGAAAGCAGTTTGTTGCATGGCCTGCCGCCTTCCCGGTTGCTTGAGCGTCACGGGTACAGGCCCAGACACCGGCGAAGGCGGGAGCATACAAACAAGGGACGTTGGTCCCCAAAATGTTGTAGTTATAGCTTTTTGCGACCCAAAATACACCTCCAGACCATCATTGGTGAAGTTACTACCGAGGACAGTAATCTCAGCTCCTCCACATTTTGAACCTTCGTTGGGGATGATTCTAAGAATAGCGGGGGGTGGAAGTGAAGGCTCAAGATTAAAGTCTTGAGGTCGTTGGGGAAGTTGTAGGCTTTGGGGGTCGGAACGCAGCTGGTTTGGGCTGGGAGCACGGCTGGGATGCGCAGACACTGGAGCGGAGAACAGTTGATTAACGGCCTGTTTTAGGTTCAAAGGCCGACTGTTTACTCCAGCGAACACGAATGGCTCTGTGCCACTGTTATTTGGTGTTGCTGGTCCCGCACCAAGCTGCTGTGGTACATTATTGAGTATGTGCTGTTCTTTGCTAGACAGCTCTCCGTTCAAGGAAATATGCGAGATGCCTGTGGAGAAAGGCGAGCTTCCTGCGGAGACAACAGCAGGGTCATTTGGAACATTGGAGTGTACTGTTGTTATAGGTTGATTTGTTTCAATCTTCGTCATTGCGAGGCCAACAGGTATTTTACCAACAATACTGGCTTTTCTTTTTCTGCTTCCTGCAGTTAAGGGGCTCGCTGGTGAGGTCTGCCGCGAGAAATTATGCGGTGTAGTCACCATCGCCGCAGACTGTGAATTGTTTGCATGGGGACCAGAGAGCACATTTAACGGAGGGCTTTGCCCCTGCATTTGCAGGTCAGACATGGAATGAGCATGACGGAAAGGCAGTGAAGGGTTGTCTCCAGAATTCGGTCGGAGCGATGTCAAGGGTTGTATTCCCCTAGGCTGAATCGGGGTTGGATGTGTCGTGACCGGCTGAGAAACGCTTGCTTGTGAAGAAATAGGGGTCCCATTATTGACCGGGGGTTGAGAATGAGGCTGTGGCGACTGTTGATGTTGGTGCTGAGGCGGTTGTTGTGGCGTGGGCGCGGGGCCAGCATGTACAGGAGTCTTATGATCATCAGTTATCATGATTGATGATGAGATCCCCTGTGCGACAACTTTGCCTATACAATCCTTGAGTGTGATGATAACCTGAAACCCGAGTTTTTCGCCATGATGTCGACAATAACACGCAATACGCATGGGAGCATCGACTTGCACAGTCCCTTCGGGAAGGGCACCGTTGATAAAACCAGCTCCCGTTGGGTCAGCCATGTCCGGCGTGACAGTCTGCCACTCCTTGACTTCATTAGTGTTGAATACAATAGCTCGCTCCCTCTCGTAACGATCCCAGAGCTCCTCCTCCTCCGGCTTTTTGTGCTTTTTCCTGCCAGCGCGTTTCCTTTCCCGTACGATACACCCTGGACATATTCGTACCTCGCCTCCACTCTGCGGCTTCTTTTCTTCATCCTCCAAGCCGTCAACTGGACTTCGCAATTCATTGATGTTGAGTTTCCCAGCAGCACGTGCGAATGCCCGATCGAGTCGAGTCTGGTCACTCATTGCACTTGTACAGACTAACATAGTAGTCAACTCCAGCATGTCGGCGCTTGAACCCGGCGGGGGTTTTTCAAGCAACTTTGGCTTAGCTATTGTGTGGGTCGGGAGATGAACCTTCTTGATCCCCTTGGGAAGATTATGCAAAGTGATCTTGAGTGGAATTTGTGTTTCAACCCGCGACTTCATTGGCATCGGATGTATGACTAATCTGGGCAGAGCAGAATGTGGGAACGATGCTGGTGGGTTACCGTTTGACAGGTCATGGTTAGTTGGCGATGTATATGCTGGGTCGGGTCTCGGTGGTGTGAGGAATGAATTGATGGCTTGACCATTGGTTGCCGGTACCCAGCTCGCAGGCACGCCCATGCCCCCAAAGACGTCGCCGAATTTGTCGCAATTTCTATCTGGCGACGGTAGATTGTTTCTGTTGGTATACACGGCAGTTGGCGACGGCTCAGTACTGGGGATCTGTGCTGAGATAGGCGAGAACTCGGGACTCTTCATCCCGGTTGTGTTGCTCAGACGTTTCGGTGACTGTTTCTGGGGATCATGAGTGCTTATTCCCGAAGGGTATAATCTAGGGAACTAACCGTGCGTTTGGATGGTTGAGCTTTGCGTCGTTTCACGGCGCGACCTGGGGGCAGAGACTCATTCGACGTGTGAGGCTCGGGTGAAGTTTGGTTCAGAACTGGAGGTGTAGAGCCTGAATCTGACATGGTGAAATATTGAGAAAAGTCAACCGAAGCGTCAACGTTGAATGCATTCTCATTGAAAGCATCTTCATTGCCTCCGACGTCTTCCAACCATTCGCCTGGGGAGGTATCCATCGGTCTCGGCGAATTAGAGCTGCCTGCACTTTGCACTGATGATGATGAGGCGGAGCCCCGGTGAGGGAATAGACGAGGGTCAGATTTATCTGCAGCCAGAACAGCCTCACTCGGCTGGTGAGTGTCGTCGAAACTAAACGCGGGATAGTCAAACATGGGATTGGCACTACCATCGCTTGTTTGGAGTGCCATGTAGGTACCATCTTTCATCAGCGAACTATCATTGGCAGCGCCCTCCATATCGAAATCGAAGGGAAACATGTCTGGCACCAGATGGTCCTCGTCGTGGAAGGAGAAAGGCTCAGTGGTAGGCATGACTTCCAAGACAACAACCCAGCCCCGCCTGTGTATCGTCGTGACTCGGGGCTTTCTGCTCGACCGCGATCAACAATCCGTGTCCTCAGCGATCGGAATGTCGGGGCCGTCGCATGCGTACGGTACGGCGGTGGTGGGGAGAACTCTGAATTACAGGTAGCGGACGCAGTGGTGTTTGCCGTCGAATCCGCCTACAGCATGGCGACTCCTCGGAGGTCGATGGAAGCGGACGCTGTCTCTAGTGGGAGAGCCCAATTGCCCAATTACACTGCGATATGGGAACCACCCGTAGCAGATAGATATATCACTTCACAGGCCACAGGAGCACGGGGCGTGGCTTGCAGAGCGAGTATCAGTGTCGGTGAAAATCAGACAGGTGTCAGACGTCGTCGCTCGACCCGCTATCGGTGTACGGGATTAGTGATCAGTGCTTAGAGGTGCTCGGAATATTAGAGGCGGGCTTTTCAGCTCGCCGGGGCGGAGGTGTCAGCAACGGGCGTGGGGTTGCTCGCCTAATTGGCAAAGGCGGTGGTCGTGTGTTGTTGCTCGAGTCGCGGGTTGTTGCTAAGGATAGTGTGGTATGGCAGTGACCGGCCTCGTAGCAGCCTGTGTTGTGACTGATCAGGTCTTGGGTTCGTGGGTCGTGGGACGTGGGAGAAAGGCGTTGTTGCACCCTTCGGACACAGCAGCGGACTGGCATGGAACTGCCCAGGGTTTTTTTCTGGGGGGGGGGGGGGGGGGGCCACTAAGAGCCAAG